>OU343063.1:3307301-3605275 GCA_910593695.2 Ocypus olens
CAAACCGCGTTCAATTTGGAGTTTTCGTTTGGCCGCTACGGCCGATCAAAGTCTGAAAAATCAATTATTTTCGTAAATTTTCCAAAATCCTCATGGTGACTGACTAATTTTTTTGCTATTGAAGTTAGCTGAAATTTTTTAACGGCAATCAATTTATCTTGGCTTTCTGATGAAAATAAAGTTAAATTCAATAGTCTACGATGATTTTTAAGAAAGTTGCATTTTTTAACAAAATTTCCAAGGGGTTTGGTCATGTTTTTTTTCACGATTTTGTCAAAAATTCAAAATCTCTAGTCCGACTAATTGACGCACGAGAAGCTCAGATTTGCAAACCGCGTTCAATTTGGAGTTTTCGTTTGGCCGCTACGGCCGATCAAAGTCTGAAAAATCAATTATTTTCGTAAATTTTCCAAAATCCTCATGGTGACTGACTAATTTTTTTGCTATTGAAGTTAGCTGAAATTTTTTAACGGCAATCAATTTCTCTCGTCTTTCTGATAAAAATAAAGTTAAATTCAATAGTCTACGATGATTTTTAAGAAAGTTGCATTTTTTCAAAATTTCCAAGGGGTTTGGTCATGTTTTTTTTCACGATTTCATCAAAAAATAAAAATGTCTAATCCGACTAATTGACGCACGAGAAGCTCAGATTTGCAAACCGCGTTCAATTTGGAGTTTTCGTTTGGCCGCTACGGCCGATCAAAGTCTGAAAAATCAATTATTTTCGTAAATTTTCCAAAATCCTCATGGTGACTGACTATTTTTTTTGCTATTGAAGTTAGCTGAAATTTTTTAACGGCAATCGATTTCTCTCGTCTTTCTGATGAAAATAAAGTTAAATTCAATAGTCTACGATGATTTTTAAGAAAGTTGCATTTTTTAACAAAATTTCCAAGGGGGTTAGTCATGTTTTTTTTCACGATTTCATCAAAAATTCAAAATCTCTAGTCCGACTAATTGACGTACGAGGAGTTCAGATTTGCAAACCGCGTTCAATTTGGAGTTTTCGTTTGGCCGCTACGGCCGATCAAAGTCTGAAAAATCAATTATTTTCGTAAATTTTCCAAAATCCTCATAGTGACCGACTAATTTTTTTGCTATTGAAGTTAGCTGAAATTTTTTAACGGCAATCAATTTGTCTCGTCTTTCTGATGAAAATAAAGTTAAATTCAATAGTCTACGATGATTTTTAAGAAAGTTGCATTTTTTAACAAAATTTCCAAGGGGGTTAGTCATGTTTTTTTTCACGATTTCATCAAAAATTCAAAATCTCTAATCCGACTAATTGACGTACGAGAAGCTCAGATTTGCAAACCGCGTTCAATTTGGAGTTTTCGTTTGGCCGCTACGGCCGATCAAAGTCTGAAAAATCAATTATTTTCGTAAATTTTCCAAAATCCTCATGGTGACTGACTAATTTTTTTGCTATTGAAGTTAGCTGAAATTTTTTAACGGCAATCAATTTCTCTCGTCTTTCTGATGAAAATAAAGTTAAATTCAATAGTCTACGATGATTTTTAAGAAAGTTGCATTTTTTAACAAAATTTCCAAGGGGGTTAGTCATGTTTTTTTTCACGATTTCATCAAAAATTCAAAATCTCTAATCCGACTAATTGACGTACGAGGAGTTCAGATTTGCAAACCGCGTTCAATTTGGAGTTTTCGTTTGGCCGCTACGGCCGATCAAAGTCTGAAAAATCAATTATTTTCGTAAATTTTCCAAAATAATAATAATAATAATAATAATCTTTATTCACAAAATAATGTACATGGAAAACTGTTTCATATTACATTATAAAGAATAACGTCAAACAAAGAAAAATAATGCTAATAAAAGCGATGCTATATATATATATATATATATATATACACATATACACATATACACACATATATCTATACAAATTTACATATTTAACAAATTATACCTAACCAAATTCAGATAAGCTATAAAGTTCTCTTTCGTTCAAATACGAGAAGAGATTACTTTTGAATAACTTTAGGTTTGTTATTTCCCGAATATCTTGTGGTAATTGGTTGAATAGTTTTAGAGCATTGTAAGTGGGTGACTTTTCTAACAGTGACAGTCGATGAACTGGATAAGCGTACTGATTATAATGACGTGTACGATAGTTGTGATCATGCGCGTATCTTATAAAATGTTGCTTGTGTTTGAAGTTATAAACTAATATTTCAAACACGTATAAACTATAAATTGTCAATATATTTGAATTTTTAAAGTGACCTTTGCAGGACTCGTTATATTTTAAATTTAGTATGATTCTTAATGCTCTCTTTTGTGAGATAAAGAGTCGTTTTATCATTACACTATTACCATAAAAAATTATTCCATATCGTAGTAACGATTCTAAATTTGCTTTATATACCATAATGAGTGATTTAAGGTTGGTCAATGGTTTCAAAATCCTTAGTGCAAAACATATAGAATTTAATTTATTATTTAATTGTTCGCAATGATGTTTCCAGTTTAAATTACCATCAATAGTTATACCAAGAACTTTGCAATGGGGTACCAGTTCAACGCTGCTTTTTCTGAGTTGTATTCGATCTATTTCAAGTTTAGGTGCTTTAGTATAGAATTCGATTGCTTTTGTTTTATTATCGTTCAAGACTAGCTTATTTTCAAACATCCAATTGTGAGTGAGCGAAAATATATTTTTAGATTTAGTTATCACCTCTTCAACATATGCACTTATATTTAATAAATTCACATCATCTGCATACATCTGAACTTTACCATCGTGATCACAAATTAGGTCTGGAAAGTCATTAATATAAATAAGAAATAACAAAGGGCCCAGGATACTTCCCTGTGGTACCCCAATATTAGTTATTTTTGTGGATGATAATTTATCTTTGATTATTACTTTTTGGTAACGATTTACTAGAAAACTTTCGATGAGGTTCAGAGTTATTCCTCGTATACCATATAATTCAAGTTTTGTAAGTAATACATTATGATCTATTATATCGAATGCTTTAGAAAGGTCTAAGAACATTCCTAATGGAATTTCGGACCTTTCTAAAGCATTCACGACACTATCTAGGTATTCGAAAATTGCAGTTTGGGTTGATTTACCCCTTAAGAATCCATGTTGTGCTTTATTAAATAATTTATATGTTTTGAAGAAATCTAACACTCGAATTGCTATTGCTTTTTCTATGATCTTAGAGAAGACACTAAGTAATGCGATGGGTCTGTAGTTGTTCAGATCTGAGGGATCGTCTTTCTTATGAATTGGAATTATAAGTGCTAGTTTCAAAACATCGGGGAAGGTACCTGTTTCAAAACATTTATTTATCAAGTAAGTTAAAGGAAGTAGTAAATGATTACAAACCATTTTTAACAATTTCGAGTTAATTTCGTCGAATCCTGAACTATTCTTGTTTTTCATGCAATGGATTATATTAAATATTTCAGATGGTGTAACCGGCTTCAAAAATAAAGTGTTTATGTTTCTTGGAAATTCTATCTGAGGATGATTCGTCATGTGACTTGTAAGCTTAATGTGAATATTTGCAAAGTGTTGATTTAATTCCTCAATATTATTACTAAATGGACAATCAGCACTTTGTTTTGATTTACCTAAGATGTTATTAACTATTGACCATGTAGTCTTCATTTTATTATCGCTCTGTGACAGAGTATGTTCAATTCTGTCACGCTCAGCTTTTTGTAGTAATACACTGTACTTTTTATTTACCTTATTATATTCACATCTTGCATTATGATCGAAATGTTTTATAACTTGCAAACTATCTAATAATTGTTTGCAAGCCGTTATATCCTTTGATCTGTAATAACTTGCATTCTGTTTTAGTTTATAAATACATTTTACTTTAGGACAACTTTTATCCAGAGCATTAGAAATTATGCGCATGAATTTATTCCAACTATAGTTTATATCATTGCAATCACACACTTCATCCGTAATGTTAACATTATTCAAAAGTTCGACAAAATTCTTAATATTAGTTTCACTAAAAATTCTTTTAGTGGTGAACCTTGGTGAAGATTTCATTTCATTTGTTTGTGAAAACGATATTTTTTGTGCGAAATGATCTGACAAATGAGTTTCAAATACATCTGTTTTGTAATCTTGATCTAAATTAGTTAGTATGTTATCAATTATTGAACGCTTTACACTTGAAATTCGCGTGGGAATTGTGATTGAAGCAGTAGCATTAAAGGTATTAAGAATATTTAGAAATTCTTGCGAATCTAGGGTTGATTCATTAATATCAATGTTGAAGTCGCCGCTTATAAAGTAAGTACATTTTTCTTCTGTGAGAATTTTTAACAATGCATCAAACTTGATGAAAAAGTTAGTGATTTGTGAGTTCGGCGCTCTATAAATTACCACATACACGCACTTTTTGTTCTTTACTTCAACTGCTGCGCATTCGAAATTTTCACATTCAGCCAGTTTGTTGATATCCCTTCTCGCGAATACTGGTGTGTTTTTGTGTGCATAAAGTGACGCTCCCCCATAAGCCGTGTCTCGGTTGTCTCGAGGCGGCCTACAGAAATAGGATGCCAAAGTGAAATTTTTAAGACTAATTTTTGTTAGATTGGTTTCGTTTTGCCAATGCTCTGTAATGGCTAAAATTTTACAGGATGTATGACAGAAGAGCATTTCCTCCAATTTAAGATGCTTGTTGTAAATGGATCTTATGTTCAAGTGAATTAGTGAGGTTAATTCACTTGTTTTAGCCTTTTTGCTGGTTACGTCGATGCGTTTTCCTTCAGAAATCGGTGAAAAAATCTGTTGACTCTTGCTCCTTTTGGCCATATCTTCGGATCTCTAAGGGATTCCAGAAACACAATAGGTGCAGTGACCCTAAAGCTGGAATAATCAGGGACCTTTGATTTAATCTTTGTGCATATTATGCCGTCTATTCCATTCTCCTCCAAAAAAGTCTTTAGCATTTCTGCAGTAGCATTCGGATTTAGTTTACAGACGTGGAATTCTGCTCGCCGAATTAACTCCAATTCACTCCTATCCGCATTTCCGAGAATCGTGTGTTTGTTTGTGTTTTTTACATTTGTGTTTGTTTTGATTGATGTTTTTCCTGGCTGGGATAGTTTTTGCGGCGAGTCTCGATTTGGATGAGTATTTTGATCACAGATGGTCACTGTTGGGATGATGGAATCTTTTGCAAGGTTGGCAATTTGTTTACTTCGTTGTTTTTCCTCAGTAGTGGTTTGGTTCTCGACATCATTCACAGATAGTGATCTGAGTTTGTATTTGCAGCTAGCTTTTGCTTCGCCTTTAGAGATGTCGCTTATTGTTCCAGTTGTTATGGATGTGGATCCATAACATAGTCATATGTTATCCTCATAGTGACCGACTAATTTTTTTGCTATTGAAGTTAGCTGAAATTTTTTAACGGCAATCAATTTCTCTCGTCTTTCTGATGAAAATAAAGTTAAATTCAATAGTCTACGATGATTTTTAAGAAAGTTGCATTTTTTAACAAAATTTCCAAGGGGTTTGGTCATGTTTTTTTTCACGATTTCATCAAAAAATAAAAATGTCTAGTCCGACTAATTGACGCACGAGAAGCTCAGATTTGCAAACCGCGTTCAATTTGGAGTTTTCGTTTGGCCGCTACGGCCGATCAAAGTCTGAAAAATCAATTATTTTCGTAAATTTTCCAAAATCCTCATGGTGACTGACTAATTTTTTTGCTATTGAAGTTAGCTGAAATTTTTTAACGGCAATCAATTTCTCTCGTCTTTCTGATGAAAATAAAGTTAAATTCAATAGTCTACGATGATTTTTAAGAAAGTTGCATTTTTTAACAAAATTTCCAAGGGGGTTAGTCATGTTTTTTTTCACGATTTCATCAAAAATTCAAAATCTCTAGTCCGACTAATTGACGTACGAGGAGTTCAGATTTGCAAACCGCGTTCAATTTGGAGTTTTCGTTTGGCCGCTACGGCCGATCAAAGTCTGAAAAATCAATTATTTTCGTAAATTTTCCAAAATCCTCATAGTGACCGACTAATTTTTTTGCTATTGAAGTTAGCTGAAATTTTTTAACGGCAATCAATTTCTCTCGTCTTTCTGATGAAAATAAAGTTAAATTCAATAGTCTACGATGATTTTTAAGAAAGTTGCATTTTTTAACAAAATTTCCAAGGGGGTTAGTCATGTTTTTTTTCACGATTTCATCAAAAATTCAAAATCTCTAATCCGACTAATTGACGTACGAGGAGTTCAGATTTGCAAACCGCGTTCAATTTGGAGTTTTCGTTTGGCCGCTACGGCCGATCAAAGTCTGAAAAATCAATTATTTTCGTAAATTTTCCAAAATCCTCATGGTGACCGACAAATTTTTTTGCTATTAAAGTTAGCTGAAATTTTTTAACGGTAATCAGTTTCTCTCGTCTTTCTGATGAAAATAAAGTTAAATTCAATAGTCTACGATGATTTTTAAGAAAGTTGCATTTTTTAACAAAATTTCCAAGGGGTTTGGTCATGTTTATTTTCACGATTTTGTCAAAAATTCAAAATCTCTAATCCGACTAATTGACGCACGAGAAGCTCAGATTTGTAAACCGCGTTCAATTTGGAGTTTTCGTTTGGCCGCTACGGCCGATCAAAGTCTGAAAAATCAATTATTTTCGTAAATTTTCCAAAATCCTCATGGTGACCGACTAATTTTTTTGCTATTAAAGTTAGCTGAAATTTTTTAACGGTAATCAGTTTCTCTCGTCTTTCTGATGAAAATAAAGTTAAATTCAATAGTCTACGATGATTTTTAAGAAAGTTGCATTTTTTAACAAAATTTCCAAGGGGTTTGGTCATGTTTTTTTTCACGATTTCATCAAAAAATAAAAATGTCTAATCCGACTAATTGACGCACGAGAAGCTCAGATTTGCAAACCGCGTTCAATTTGGAGTTTTCGTTTGGCCGCTACGGCCGATCAAAGTCTGAAAAATCAATTATTTTCGTAAATTTTCCAAAATCCTCATGGTGACTGACTAATTTTTTTGCTATTGAAGTTAGCTGAAATTTTTTAACGGCAATCAATTTCTCTCGTCTTTCTGATGAAAATAAAGTTAAATTCAATAGTCTACGATGATTTTTAAGAAAGTTGCATTTTTTAACAAAATTTCCAAGGGGGTTAGTCATGTTTTTTTTCACGATTTCATCAAAAATTCAAAATCTCTAGTCCGACTAATTGACGTACGAGGAGTTCAGATTTGCAAACCGCGTTCAATTTGGAGTTTTCGTTTGGCCGCTACGGCCGATCAAAGTCTGAAAAATCAATTATTTTCGTAAATTTTCCAAAATCCTCATAGTGACCGACTAATTTTTTTGCTATTGAAGTTAGCTGAAATTTTTTAACGGCAATCAATTTCTCTCGTCTTTCTGATGAAAATAAAGTTAAATTCAATAGTCTACGATGATTTTTAAGAAAGTTGCATTTTTTAACAAAATTTCCAAGGGGGTTAGTCATGTTTTTTTTCACGATTTCATCAAAAATTCAAAATCTCTAATCCGACTAATTGACGTACGAGGAGTTCAGATTTGCAAACCGCGTTCAATTTGGAGTTTTCGTTTGGCCGCTACGGCCGATCAAAGTCTGAAAAATCAATTATTTTCGTAAATTTTCCAAAATCCTCATGGTGACCGACAAATTTTTTTGCTATTAAAGTTAGCTGAAATTTTTTAACGGTAATCAGTTTCTCTCGTCTTTCTGATGAAAATAAAGTTAAATTCAATAGTCTACGATGATTTTTAAGAAAGTTGCATTTTTTAACAAAATTTCCAAGGGGTTTGGTCATGTTTATTTTCACGATTTTGTCAAAAATTCAAAATCTCTAATCCGACTAATTGACGCACGAGAAGCTCAGATTTGTAAACCGCGTTCAATTTGGAGTTTTCGTTTGGCCGCTACGGCCGATCAAAGTCTGAAAAATCAATTATTTTCGTAAATTTTCCAAAATCCTCATGGTGACCGACTAATTTTTTTGCTATTAAAGTTAGCTGAAATTTTTTAACGGTAATCAGTTTCTCTCGTCTTTCTGATGAAAATAAAGTTAAATTCAATAGTCTACGATGATTTTTAAGAAAGTTGCATTTTTTAACAAAATTTCCAAGGGGTTTGGTCATGTTTTTTTTCACGATTTCATCAAAAAATAAAAATGTCTAATCCGACTAATTGACGCACGAGAAGCTCAGATTTGTAAACCGCGTTCAATTTGGAGTTTTCGTTTGGCCGCTACGGCCGATCAAAGTCTGAAAAATCAATTATTTTCGTAAATTTTCCAAAATCCTCATGGTGACCGACTAATTTTTTTGCTATTAAAGTTAGCTGAAATTTTTTAACGGTAATCAGTTTCTCTCGTCTTTCTGATGAAAATAAAGTTAAATTCAATAGTCTACGATGATTTTTAAGAAAGTTGCATTTTTTAACAAAATTTCCAAGGGGGTTAGTCATGTTTATTTTCACGATTTTGTCAAAAATTCAAAATCTCTAATCCGACTAATTGACGCACGAGAAGCTCAGATTTGTAAACCGCGTTCAATTTGGAGTTTTCGTTTGGCCGCTACGGCCGATCAAAGTCTGAAAAATCAAATATTTTCGTAAATTTTCCAAAATCCTCATGGTGACTGACTAATTTTTTTGCTATTGAAGTTAGCTGAATTTTTTTAACGGCAATCAATTTCTCTCGTCTTTCCGATGAAAATAAAGTTAAATTCAATAGTCTACGATGATTTTTAAGAAAGTTGCATTTTTTAACAAAATTTCCAAGGGGTTTGGTCATGTTTTTTTTCACGATTTCATCAAAAAATAAAAATGTCTAATCCGACTAATTGACGCACGAGAAGCTCAGATTTGTAAACCGCGTTCAATTTGGAGTTTTCGTTTGGCCGCTACGGCCGATCAAAGTCTGAAAAATCAATTATTTTCGTAAATTTTCCAAAATCCTCATGGTGACCGACTAATTTTTTTGCTATTAAAGTTAGCTGAAATTTTTTAACGGTAATCAGTTTCTCTCGTCTTTCTGATGAAAATAAAGTTAAATTCAATAGTCTACGATGATTTTTAAGAAAGTTGCATTTTTTAACAAAATTTCCAAGGGGGTTAGTCATGTTTATTTTCACGATTTTGTCAAAAATTCAAAATCTCTAATCCGACTAATTGACGCACGAGAAGCTCAGATTTGTAAACCGCGTTCAATTTGGAGTTTTCGTTTGGCCGCTACGGCCGATCAAAGTCTGAAAAATCAAATATTTTCGTAAATTTTCCAAAATCCTCATGGTGACTGACTAATTTTTTTGCTATTGAAGTTAGCTGAATTTTTTTAACGGCAATCAATTTCTCTCGTCTTTCCGATGAAAATAAAGTTAAATTCAATAGTCTACGATGATTTTTAAGAAAGTTGCATTTTTTAACAAAATTTCCAAGGGGTTTGGTCATGTTTTTTTTCACGATTTCATCAAAAAATAAAAATGTCTAATCCGACTAATTGACGCACGAGAAGCTCAGATTTGTAAACCGCGTTCAATTTGGAGTTTTCGTTTGGCCGCTACGGCCGATCAAAGTCTGAAAAATCAATTATTTTCGTAAATTTTCCAAAATCCTCATAGTGACCGACTAATTTTTTTGCTATTGAAGTTAGCTGAAATTGTTTAACGGCAATCAATTTCTCTCGTCTTTCTGATGAAAATAAAGTTAAATTCAATAGTCTACGATGATTTTTAAGAAAGTTGCATTTTTTAACAAAATTTCCAAGGGGGTTAGTCATGTTTTTTTTCACGATTTCATCAAAAATTCAAAATCTCTAGTCCGACTAATTGACGTACGAGGAGTTCAGATTTGCAAACCGCGTTCAATTTGGAGTTTTCGTTTGGCCGCTACGGCCGATCAAAGTCTGAAAAATCAATTATTTTCGTAAATTTTCCAAAATCCTCATGGTGACCGACTAATTTTTTTGCTATTAAAGTTAGCTGAAATTTTTTAACGGTAATCAGTTTCTCTCGTCTTTCTGATGAAAATAAAGTTAAATTCAATAGTCTACGATGATTTTTAAGAAAGTTGCATTTTTTAACAAAATTTCCAAGGGGGTTAGTCATGTTTTTTTTCACGATTTCATCAAAAATTCAAAATCTCTAATCCGACTAATTGACGCACGAGAAGCTCAGATTTGTAAACCGCGTTCAATTTGGAGTTTTCGTTTGGCCGCTACGGCCGATCAAAGTCTGAAAAATCAATTATTTTCGTAAATTTTCCAAAATCCTCATGGTGACTGACTAATTTTTTTGCTATTGAAGTTAGCTGAATTTTTTTAACGGCAATCAATTTCTCTCGTCTTTCCGATGAAAATAAAGTTAAATTCAATAGTCTACGATGATTTTTAAGAAAGTTGCATTTTTTAACAAAATTTCCAAGGGGTTTGGTCATGTTTTTTTTCACGATTTCATCAAAAAATAAAAATGTCTAATCCGACTAATTGACGCACGAGAAGCTCAGATTTGTAAACCGCGTTCAATTTGGAGTTTTCGTTTGGCCGCTACGGCCGATCAAAGTCTGAAAAATCAATTATTTTCGTAAATTTTCCAAAATCCTCATAGTGACCGACTAATTTTTTTGCTATTGAAGTTAGCTGAAATTGTTTAACGGCAATCAATTTCTCTCGACTTTCTGATGAAAATAAAGTTAAATTCAATAGTCTACGATGATTTTTAAGAAAGTTGCATTTTTAACAAAATTTCCAAGGGGGTTAGTCATGTTTTTTTTCACGATTTCATCAAAAATTCAAAATCTCTAGTCCGACTAATTGACGTACGAGGAGTTCAGATTTGCAAACCGCGTTCAATTTGGAGTTTTCGTTTGGCCGCTACGGCCGATCAAAGTCTGAAAAATCAATTATTTTCGTAAATTTTCCAAAATCCTCATGGTGACCGACTAATTTTTTTGCTATTAAAGTTAGCTGAAATTTTTTAACGGTAATCAGTTTCTCTCGTCTTTCTGATGAAAATAAAGTTAAATTCAATAGTCTACGATGATTTTTAAGAAAGTTGCATTTTTTAACAAAATTTCCAAGGGGTTTGGTCATGTTTATTTTCACGATTTTGTCAAAAATTCAAAATCTCTAATCCGACTAATTGACGCACGAGAAGCTCAGATTTGTAAACCGCGTTCAATTTGGAGTTTTCGTTTGGCCGCTACGGCCGATCAAAGTCTGAAAAATCAATTATTTTCGTAAATTTTCCAAAATCCTCATGGTGACTGACTAATTTTTTTGCTATTGAAGTTAGCTGAATTTTTTTAACGGCAATCAATTTCTCTCGTCTTTCCGATGAAAATAAAGTTAAATTCAATAGTCTACGATGATTTTTAAGAAAGTTGCATTTTTTAACAAAATTTCCAAGGGGTTTGTTCATGTTTTTTTTCACGATTTCATCAAAAAATAAAAATGTCTAATCCGACTAATTGACGCACGAGAAGCTCAGATTTGTAAACCGCGTTCAATTTGGAGTTTTCGTTTGGCCGCTACGGCCGATCAAAGTCTGAAAAATCAATTATTTTCGTAAATTTTCCAAAATCCTCATGGTGACTGACTAATTTTTTTGCTATTGAAGTTAGCTGAAATTTTTTAACGGCAATCAATTTCTCTCGTCTTTCTGATGAAAATAAAGTTAAATTCAATAGTCTACGATGATTTTTAAGAAAGTTGCATTTTTTAACAAAATTTCCAAGGGGGTTAGTCATGTTTTTTTTCACGATTTCATCAAAAATTCAAAATCTCTAGTCCGACTAATTGACGTACGAGGAGTTCAGATTTGCAAACCGCGTTCAATTTGGAGTTTTCGTTTGGCCGCTACGGCCGATCAAAGTCTGAAAAATCAATTATTTTCGTAAATTTTCCAAAATCCTCATGGTGACCGACTAATTTTTTTGCTATTAAAGTTAGCTGAAATTTTTTAACGGTAATCAGTTTCTCTCGTCTTTCTGATGAAAATAAAGTTAAATTCAATAGTCTACGATGATTTTTAAGAAAGTTGCATTTTTTAACAAAATTTCCAAGGGGGTTTGGTCATGTTTTTTTTCACGATTTCATCAAAAATTCAAAATCTCTAATCCGACTAATTGACGCACGAGAAGCTCAGATTTGTAAACCGCGTTCAATTCGGAGTTTTCGTTTGGCCGCTACGGCCGATCAAAGTCTGAAAAATCAATTATTTTCGTAAATTTTCCAAAATCCTCATGGTGACCGACTAATTTTTTTGCTATTAAAGTTAGCTGAAATTTTTTAACGGTAATCAGTTTCTCTCGTCTTTCTGATGAAAATAAAGTTAAATTCAATAGTCTACGATGATTTTTAAGAAAGTTGCATTTTTTAACAAAATTTCCAAGGGGGTTAGTCATGTTTTTTTTCACGATTTCATCAAAAATTCAAAATCTCTAGTCCGACTAATTGACGTACGAGGAGTTCAGATTTGCAAACCGCGTTCAATTTGGAGTTTTCGTTTGGCCGCTACGGCCGATCAAAGTCTGAAAAATCAATTATTTTCGTAAATTTTCCAAAATCCTCATGGTGACCGACTAATTTTTTTGCTATTAAAGTTAGCTGAAATTTTTTAACGGTAATCAGTTTCTCTCGTCTTTCTGATGAAAATAAAGTTAAATTCAATAGTCTACGATGATTTTTAAGAAAGTTGCATTTTTTAACAAAATTTCCAAGGGGGTTAGTCATGTTTTTTTTACGATTTCATCAAAAATTCAAAATCTCTAGTCCGACTAATTGACGTACGAGGAGTTCAGATTTGCAAACCGCGTTCAATTTGGAGTTTTCGTTTGGCCGCTACGGCCGATCAAAGTCTGAAAAATCAATTATTTTCGTAAATTTTCCAAAATCCTCATGGTGACCGACTAATTTTTTTGCTATTAAAGTTAGCTGAAATTTTTTAACGGTAATCAGTTTCTCTCGTCTTTCTGATGAAAATAAAGTTAAATTCAATAGTCTACGATGATTTTTAAGAAAGTTGCATTTTTTAACAAAATTTCCAAGGGGGTTAGTCATGTTTTTTTTCACGATTTCATCAAAAATTCAAAATCTCTAGTCCGACTAATTGACGTACGAGGAGTTCAGATTTGCAAACCGCGTTCAATTTGGAGTTTTCGTTTGGCCGCTACGGCCGATCAAAGTCTGAAAAATCAATTATTTTCGTAAATTTTCCAAAATCCTCATGGTGACCGACTAATTTTTTTGCTATTAAAGTTAGCTGAAATTTTTTAACGGTAATCAGTTTCTCTCGTCTTTCTGATGAAAATAAAGTTAAATTCAATAGTCTACGATGATTTTTAAGAAAGTTGCATTTTTTAACAAAATTTCCAAGGGGGTTAGTCATGTTTTTTTTCACGATTTCATCAAAAATTCAAAATCTCTAGTCCGACTAATTGACGTACGAGGAGTTCAGATTTGCAAACCGCGTTTAATTTGGAGTTTTCGTTTGGCCGCTACGGCCGATCAAAGTCTGAAAAATCAATTATTTTCGTAAATTTTCCAAAATCCTCATGGTGACCGACTAATTTTTTTGCTATTAAAGTTAGCTGAAATTTTTTAACGGTAATCAGTTTCTCTCGTCTTTCTGATGAAAATAAAGTTAAATTCAATAGTCTACGATGATTTTTAAGAAAGTTGCATTTTTTAACAAAATTTCCAAGGGGGTTAGTCATGTTTTTTTTCACGATTTCATCAAAAATTCAAAATCTCTAGTCCGACTAATTGACGTACGAGGAGTTCAGATTTGCAAACCGCGTTCAATTTGGAGTTTTCGTTTGGCCGCTACGGCCGATCAAAGTCTGAAAAATCAATTATTTTCGTAAATTTTCCAAAATCCTCATGGTGACCGACTAATTTTTTTGCTATTGAAGTTAGCTGAAATTTTTTAACGGCAATCAATTTCTCTCGTCTTTCTGATGAAAATAAAGTTAAATTCAATAGTCTACGATGATTTTTAAGAAAGTTGCATTTTTTAACAAAATTTCCAAGGGGGTTAGTCATGTTTTTTTTCACGATTTCATCAAAAATTCAAAATCTCTAATCCGACTAATTGACGTACGAGGAGTTCAGATTTGCAAACCGCGTTCAATTTGGAGTTTTCGTTTGGCCGCTACGGCCGATCAAAGTCTGAAAAATCAATTATTTTCGTAAATTTTCCAAAATCCTCATGGTGACCGACAAATTTTTTTGCTATTAAAGTTAGCTGAAATTTTTTAACGGTAATCAGTTTCTCTCGTCTTTCTGATGAAAATAAAGTTAAATTCAATAGTCTACGATGATTTTTAAGAAAGTTGCATTTTTTAACAAAATTTCCAAGGGGTTTGGTCATGTTTATTTTCACGATTTTGTCAAAAATTCAAAATCTCTAATCCGACTAATTGACGCACGAGAAGCTCAGATTTGTAAACCGCGTTCAATTTGGAGTTTTCGTTTGGCCGCTACGGCCGATCAAAGTCTGAAAAATCAATTATTTTCGTAAATTTTCCAAAATCCTCATGGTGACCGACTAATTTTTTTGCTATTAAAGTTAGCTGAAATTTTTTAACGGTAATCAGTTTCTCTCGTCTTTCTGATGAAAATAAAGTTAAATTCAATAGTCTACGATGATTTTTAAGAAAGTTGCATTTTTTAACAAAATTTCCAAGGGGTTTGGTCATGTTTTTTTTCACGATTTCATCAAAAAATAAAAATGTCTAATCCGACTAATTGACGCACGAGAAGCTCAGATTTGTAAACCGCGTTCAATTTGGAGTTTTCGTTTGGCCGCTACGGCCGATCAAAGTCTGAAAAATCAATTATTTTCGTAAATTTTCCAAAATCCTCATGGTGACTGACTAATTTTTTTGCTATTGAAGTTAGCTGAATTTTTTTAACGGTAATCAGTTTCTCTCGTCTTTCTGATGAAAATAAAGTTAAATTCAATAGTCTACGATGATTTTTAAGAAAGTTGCATTTTTTAACAAAATTTCCAAGGGGTTTGGTCATGTTTTTTTTCACGATTTCATCAAAAAATAAAAATGTCTAATCCGACTAATTGACGCACGAGAAGCTCAGATTTGTAAACCGCGTTCAATTTGGAGTTTTCGTTTGGCCGCTACGGCCGATCAAAGTCTGAAAAATCAATTATTTTCGTAAATTTTCCAAAATCCTCATGGTGACCGACTAATTTTTTTGCTATTAAAGTTAGCTGAAATTTTTTAACGGTAATCAGTTTCTCTCGTCTTTCTGATGAAAATAAAGTTAAATTCAATAGTCTACGATGATTTTTAAGAAAGTTGCATTTTTTAACAAAATTTCCAAGGGGGTTAGTCATGTTTATTTTCACGATTTTGTCAAAAATTCAAAATCTCTAATCCGACTAATTGACGCACGAGAAGCTCAGATTTGTAAACCGCGTTCAATTTGGAGTTTTCGTTTGGCCGCTACGGCCGATCAAAGTCTGAAAAATCAATTATTTTCGTAAATTTTCCAAAATCCTCATGGTGACTGACTAATTTTTTTGCTATTGAAGTTAGCTGAATTTTTTTAACGGCAATCAATTTCTCTCGTCTTTCCGATGAAAATAAAGTTAAATTCAATAGTCTACGATGATTTTTAAGAAAGTTGCATTTTTTAACAAAATTTCCAAGGGGTTTGTTCATGTTTTTTTTCACGATTTCATCAAAAAATAAAAATGTCTAATCCGACTAATTGACGCACGAGAAGCTCAGATTTGTAAACCGCGTTCAATTTGGAGTTTTCGTTTGGCCGCTACGGCCGATCAAAGTCTGAAAAATCAATTATTTTCGTAAATTTTCCAAAATCCTCATGGTGACTGACTAATTTTTTTGCTATTGAAGTTAGCTGAAATTTTTTAACGGCAATCAATTTCTCTCGTCTTTCTGATGAAAATAAAGTTAAATTCAATAGTCTACGATGATTTTTAAGAAAGTTGCATTTTTTAACAAAATTTCCAAGGGGGTTAGTCATGTTTATTTTCACGATTTTGTCAAAAATTCAAAATCTCTAATCCGACTAATTGACGCACGAGAAGCTCAGATTTGTAAACCGCGTTCAATTTGGAGTTTTCGTTTGGCCGCTACGGCCGATCAAAGTCTGAAAAATCAATTATTTTCGTAAATTTTCCAAAATCCTCATGGTGACTGACTAATTTTTTTGCTATTGAAGTTAGCTGAATTTTTTTAACGGCAATCAATTTCTCTCGTCTTTCCGATGAAAATAAAGTTAAATTCAATAGTCTACGATGATTTTTAAGAAAGTTGCATTTTTTAACAAAATTTCCAAGGGGTTTGGTCATGTTTTTTTTCACGATTTCATCAAAAAATAAAAATGTCTAATCCGACTAATTGACGCACGAGAAGCTCAGATTTGTAAACCGCGTTCAATTTGGAGTTTTCGTTTGGCCGCTACGGCCGATCAAAGTCTGAAAAATCAATTATTTTCGTAAATTTTCCAAAATCCTCATAGTGACCGACTAATTTTTTTGCTATTGAAGTTAGCTGAAATTTTTTAACGGCAATCAATTTCTCTCGTCTTTCTGATGAAAATAAAGTTAAATTCAATAGTCTACGATGATTTTTAAGAAAGTTGCATTTTTTAACAAAATTTCCAAGGGGGTTAGTCATGTTTTTTTTCACGATTTCATCAAAAATTCAAAATCTCTAGTCCGACTAATTGACGTACGAGGAGTTCAGATTTGCAAACCGCGTTCAATTTGGAGTTTTCGTTTGGCCGCTACGGCCGATCAAAGTCTGAAAAATCAATTATTTTCGTAAATTTTCCAAAATCCTCATGGTGACTGACTAATTTTTTTGCTATTGAAGTTAGCTGAAATTTTTTAACGGCAATCAATTTCTCTCGTCTTTCTGATGAAAATAAAGTTAAATTCAATAGTCTACGATGATTTTTAAGAAAGTTGCATTTTTTAACAAAATTTCCAAGGGGGTTAGTCATGTTTTTTTTCACGATTTCATCAAAAATTCAAAATCTCTAGTCCGACTAATTGACGCACGAGAAGCTCAGATTTGTAAACCGCGTTCAATTTGGAGTTTTCGTTTGGCCGCTACGGCCGATCAAAGTCTGAAAAATCAATTATTTTCGTAAATTTTCCAAAATCCTCATGGTGACCGACTAATTTTTTTGCTATTAAAGTTAGCTGAAATTTTTTAACGGTAATCAGTTTCTCTCGTCTTTCTGATGAAAATAAAGTTAAATTCAATAGTCTACGATGATTTTTAAGAAAGTTGCATTTTTTAACAAAATTTCCAAGGGGGTTAGTCATGTTTTTTTTCACGATTTCATCAAAAATTCAAAATCTCTAATCCGACTAATTGACGCACGAGAAGCTCAGATTTGTAAACCGCGTTCAATTTGGAGTTTTCGTTTGGCCGCTACGGCCGATCAAAGTCTGAAAAATCAATTATTTTCGTAAATTTTCCAAAATCCTCATAGTGACCGACTAATTTTTTTGCTATTGAAGTTAGCTGAAATTTTTTAACGGCAATCAATTTCTCTCGTCTTTCTGATGAAAATAAAGTTAAATTCAATAGTCTACGATGATTTTTAAGAAAGTTGCATTTTTTAACAAAATTTCCAAGAGGTTGTTTTTTTTCACGATTTCATCAAAAAATAAAAATGTCTAATCCGACTAATTGACGCACGAGAAGCTCAGATTTGTAAACCGCGTTCAATTTGGAGTTTTCGTTTGGCCGCTACGGCCGATCAAAGTCTGAAAAATCAATTATTTTCGTAAATTTTCCAAAATCCTCATGGTGACTGACTAATTTTTTTGCTATTGAAGTTAGCTGAAATTTTTTAACGGCAATCAATTTCTCTCGTCTTTCTGATGAAAATAAAGTTAAATTCAATAGTCTACGATGATTTTTAAGAAAGTTGCATTTTTTAACAAAATTTCCAAGGGGGTTAGTCATGTTTTTTTTCACGATTTCATCAAAAATTCAAAATCTCTAGTCCGACTAATTGACGTACGAGGAGTTCAGATTTGCAAACCGCGTTCAATTTGGAGTTTTCGTTTGGCCGCTACGGCCGATCAAAGTCTGAAAAATCAATTATTTTCGTAAATTTTCCAAAATCCTCATGGTGACTGACTAATTTTTTTGCTATTGAAGTTAGCTGAATTTTTTTAACGGCAATCAATTTCTCTCGTCTTTCTGATGAAAATAAAGTTAAATTCAATAGTCTACGATGATTTTTAAGAAAGTTGCATTTTTTAACAAAATTTCCAAGGGGTTTGGTCATGTTTTTTTTCACGATTTCATCAAAAAAAAAAAATTCTAATCCGACTAATTGACGCACGAGAAGCTCAGATTTGCAAACCGCGTTCAATTTGGAGTTTTCGTTTGGCCGCTACGGCCGATCAAAGTCTGAAAAATCAATTATTTTCGTAAATTTTCCAAAATCCTCATGGTGACCGACTAATTTTTTTGCTTTTAAAGTTAGCTGAAATTTTTTAACGGTAATCAGTTTCTCTCGTCTTTCTGATGAAAATAAAGTTAAATTCAATAGTCTACGATGATTTTTAAGAAAGTTGCATTTTTTAACAAAATTTCCAAGGGGGTTAGTCATGTTTTTTTTCACGATTTCATCAAAAATTCAAAATCTCTAGTCCGACTAATTGACGTACGAGGAGTTCAGATTTGCAAACCGCGTTCAATTTGGAGTTTTCGTTTGGCCGCTACGGCCGATCAAAGTCTGAAAAATCAATTATTTTCGTAAATTTTCCAAAATCCTCATGGTGACCGACTAATTTTTTTGCTTTTAAAGTTAGCTGAAATTTTTTAACGGTAATCAGTTTCTCTCGTCTTTCTGATGAAAATAAAGTTAAATTCAATAGTCTACGATGATTTTTAGGAAAGTTGCATTTTTTAACAAAATTTCCAAGGGGGTTAGTCATGTTTTTTTTCACGATTTCATCAAAAATTCAAAATCTCTAGTCCGACTAATTGACGTACGAGGAGTTCAGATTTGCAAACCGCGTTCAATTTGGAGTTTTCGTTTGGCCGCTACGGCCGATCAAAGTCTGAAAAATCAATTATTTTCGTAAATTTTCCAAAATCCTCATGGTGACTGACTAATTTTTTTGCTATTGAAGTTAGCTGAATTTTTTTAACGGCAATCAATTTCTCTCGTCTTTCTGATGAAAATAAAGTTAAATTCAATAGTCTACGATGATTTTTAAGAAAGTTGCATTTTTTAACAAAATTTCCAAGGGGTTTGGTCATGTTTTTTTTCACGATTTCATCAAAAAATAAAAATTTCTAATCCGACTAATTGACGCACGAGAAGCTCAGATTTGCAAACCGCGTTCAATTTGGAGTTTTCGTTTGGTCGCTACGGCCGATCAAAGTCTGAAAAATCAATTATTTTCGTAAATTTTCCAAAATCCTCATGGTGACTGACTAATTTTTTTGCTATTGAAGTTAGCTGAAATTTTTTAACGGCAATCAGTTTCTCTCGTCTTTCTGATGAAAATAAAGTTAAATTCAATAGTCTACGATGATTTTTAAGAAAGTTGCATTTTTTAACAAAATTTCCAAGGGGTTTGGTCATGTTTTTTTTCACGATTTCATCAAAAAATAAAAATGTCTAATCCGACTAATTGACGCACGAGAAGCTCAGATTTGTAAACCGCGTTCAATTTTGAGTTTTCGTTTGGCCGCTACGGCCGATCAAAGTCTGAAAAATCAATTATTTTCGTAAATTTTCCAAAATCCTCATGGTGACTGACTAATTTTTTTGCTATTGAAGTTAGCTGAATTTTTTTAACGGCAATCAATTTCTCTCGTCTTTCTGATGAAAATAAAGTTAAATTCAATAGTCTACGATGATTTTTAAGAAAGTTGCATTTTTTAACAAAATTTCCAAGGGGTTTGGTCATGTTTTTTTTCACGATTTCATCAAAAAATAAAAATGTCTAATCCGACTAATTGACGCACGAGAAGCTCAGATTTGCAAACCGCGTTCAATTTGGAGTTTTCGTTTGGCCGCTACGGCCGATCAAAGTCTGAAAAATCAATTATTTTCGTAAATTTTCCAAAATCCTCATGGTGACCGACTAATTTTTTTGCTTTTAAAGTTAGCTGAAATTTTTTAACGGTAATCAGTTTCTCTCGTCTTTCTGATGAAAATAAAGTTAAATTCAATAGTCTACGATGATTTTTAAGAAAGTTGCATTTTTTAACAAAATTTCCAAGGGGGTTAGTCATGTTTTTTTTCACGATTTCATCAAAAATTCAAAATCTCTAGTCCGGCTAATTGACGTACGAGGAGTTCAGATTTGCAAACCGCGTTCAATTTGGAGTTTTCGTTTGGCCGCTACGGCCGATCAAAGTCTGAAAAATCAATTATTTTCGTAAATTTTCCAAAATCCTCATGGTGACTGACTAATTTTTTTGCTATTGAAGTTAGCTGAATTTTTTTAACGGCAATCAATTTCTCTCGTCTTTCTGATGAAAATAAAGTTAAATTCAATAGTCTACGATGATTTTTAAGAAAGTTGCATTTTTTAACAAAATTTCCAAGGGGTTTGGTCATGTTTTTTTTCACGATTTCATCAAAAAATAAAAATGTCTAATCCGACTAATTGACGCACGAGAAGCTCAGATTTGCAAACCGCGTTCAATTTGGAGTTTTCGTTTGGCCGCTACGGCCGATCAAAGTCTGAAAAATCAATTATTTTCGTAAATTTTCCAAAATCCTCATGGTGACTGACTAATTTTTTTGCTACTGAAGTTAGCTGAAATTTTTTAACGGCAATCAATTTCTCTCGTCTTTCTGATGAAAATAAAGTTAAATTCAATAGTCTACGATGATTTTTAAGAAAGTTGCATTTTTTAACAAAATTTCCAAGGGGTTTGGTCATGTTTTTTTTCGCGATTTCATCAAAAAATAAAAATGTCTAATCCGACTAATTGACGCACGAGAAGCTCAGATTTGCAAACCGCGTTCAATTTGGAGTTTTCGTTTGGCCGCTACGGCCGATCAAAGTCTGAAAAATCAATTATTTTCGTAAATTTTCCAAAATCCTCATGGTGACTGACTAATTTTTTTGCTACTGAAGTTAGCTGAAATTTTTTAACGGCAATCAATTTCTCTCGTCTTTCTGATGAAAATAAAGTTAAATTCAATAGTCTACGATGATTTTTAAGAAAGTTGCATTTTTTAACAAAATTTCCAAGGGGTTTGGTCATGTTTTTTTTCGCGATTTCATCAAAAAATAAAAATGTCTAATCCGACTAATTGACGCACGAGAAGCTCAGATTTGCAAACCGCGTTCAATTTGGAGTTTTCGTTTGGCCGCTACGGCCGATCAAAGTCTGAAAAATCAATTATTTTCGTAAATTTTCCAAAATCCTCATGGTGACCGACTAATTTTTTTGCTATTGAAGTTAGCTGAAATTTTTTAACGGCAATCAGTTTCTCTCGTCTTTCTGATGAAAATAAAGTTAAATTCAATAGTCTACGATGATTTTTAAGAAAGTTGCATTTTTTAACAAAATTTCCAAGGGGTTTGGTCATGTTTTTTTTCACGATTTCATCAAAAAATAAAAATGTCTAATCCGACTAATTGACGCACGAGAAGCTCAGATTTGTAAACCGCGTTCAATTTTGAGTTTTCGTTTGGCCGCTACGGCCGATCAAAGTCTGAAAAATCAATTATTTTCGTAAATTTTCCAAAATCCTCATGGTGACTGACTAATTTTTTTGCTATTGAAGTTAGCTGAAATTTTTTAACGGCAATCAATTTCTCTCGTCTTTCTGATGAAAATAAAGTTAAATTCAATAGTCTACGATGATTTTTAAGAAAGTTGCATTTTTTAACAAAATTTCCAAGGGGGTTAGTCATGTTTTTTTTCACGATTTCATCAAAAATTCAAAATCTCTAGTCCGACTAATTGACGTACGAGGAGTTCAGATTTGCAAACCGCGTTCAATTTGGAGTTTTCGTTTGGCCGCTACGGCCGATCAAAGTCTGAAAAATCAATTATTTTCGTAAATTTTCCAAAATCCTCATGGTGACCGACTAATTTTTTTGCTATTAAAGTTAGCTGAAATTTTTTAACGGTAATCAGTTTCTCTCGTCTTTCTGATGAAAATAAAGTTAAATTCAATAGTCTACGATGATTTTTAAGAAAGTTGCATTTTTTAACAAAATTTCCAAGGGGGTTAGTCATGTTTTTTTTCACGATTTCATCAAAAATTCAAAATCTCTAGTCCGACTAATTGACGTACGAGGAGTTCAGATTTGCAAACCGCGTTCAATTTGGAGTTTTCGTTTGGCCGCTACGGCCGATCAAAGTCTGAAAAATCAATTATTTTCGTAAATTTTCCAAAATCCTCATGGTGACTGACTAATTTTTTTGCTGTTGAAGTTAGCTGAAATTTTTTAACGGCAATCAATTTCTCTCGTCTTTCTGATGAAAATGAAGTTAAATTCAATAGTCTACGATGATTTTTAAGAAAGTTGCATTTTTTAACAAAATTTCCAAGGGGGTTAGTCATGTTTTTTTTCACGATTTCATCAAAAATTCAAAATCTCTAATCCGACTAATTGACGCACCACGAGAAGCTCAGATTTGTAAACCGCGTTCAATTTGGAGTTTTCGTTTGGCCGCTACGGCCGATCAAAGTCTGAAAAATCAATTATTTTCGTAAATTTTCCAAAATCCTCATAGTGACCGACTAATTTTTTTGCTATTGAAGTTAGCTGAAATTTTTTAACGGCAATCAATTTCTCTCGTCTTTCTGAGGAAAATAAAGTTAAATTCAATAGTCTACGATGATTTTTAAGAAAGTTGCATTTTTTAACAAAATTTCCAAGGGGTTTGGTCATGTTTTTTTTCACGATTTCATCAAAAAATAAAAATGTCTAATCCGACTAATTGACGCACGAGAAGCTCAGATTTGCAAACCGCGTTCAATTTGGAGTTTTCGTTTGGCCGCTACGGCCGATCAAAGTCTGAAAAATCAATTATTTTCGTAAATTTTCTAAAATCCTCATGGTGACTGACTAATTTTTTTGCTATTGAAGTTAACTGAAATTTTTTAACGGCAATCAATTTCTCTCGTCTTTCTGATGAAAATAAAGTTAAATTCAATAGTCTACGATGATTTTTAAGAAAGTTGCATTTTTTAACAAAATTTCCAAGGGGGTTAGTCATGTTTTTTTTCACGATTTCATCAAAAATTTAAAATATCTAGTCCGACTAATTGACGTACGAGGAGCTCAGATTTGCAAACCGCGTTCAATTTGGAGTTTTCGTTTGGCCGCTACGGCCGATCAAAGTCTGAAAAATCAATTATTTTCGTAAATTTTCTAAAATGTTCACTGTGACTGACTAATTTTTTTGCTATTGAAGTTAGCTGGAATTTTTTAACGGCAATCAATTTCTCTCGTCTTTCTGATGAAAATAAAGTTAAATTCAATAGTCTACGATGATTTTTAAGAAAGTTGCATTTTTTAACAAAATTTCCAAGGGGGTTAGTCATGTTTTTTTTCACGATTTCATCAAAAATTCAAAATCTCTAATCCGACTAATTGACGTACGAGGAGTTCAGATTTGCAAACCGCGTTCAATTTGGAGTTTTCGTTTGGCCGCTACGGCCGATCAAAGTCTGAAAAATCAATTATTTTCGTAAATTTTCCAAAATCCTCATGGTGACTGACTAATTTTTTTGCTATTGAAGTTAGCTGAAATTTTTTAACGGCAATCAATTTCTCTCGTCTTTCTGATGAAAATAAAGTTAAATTCAATAGTCTACGATGATTTTTAAGAAAGTTGCATTTTTTAACAAAATTTCCAAGGGGTTTGGTCATGTTTTTTTTCACGATTTCATCAAAAAATAAAAATGTCTAATCCGACTAATTGACGCACGAGAAGCTCAGATTTGCAAACCGCGTTCAATTTGGAGTTTTCGTTTGGCCGCTACGGCCGATCAAAGTCTGAAAAATCAATTATTTTCGTAAATTTTCCAAAATCCTCATGGTGACTGACTAATTTTTTTGCTATTGAAGTTAACTGAAATTTTTTAACGGCAATCAATTTCTCTCGTCTTTCTGATGAAAATAAAGTTAAATTCAATAGTCTACGATGATTTTCAAGAAAGTTGCATTTTTTAACAAAATTTCCAAGGGGTTTGGTCATGTTTTTTTTCACGATTTCATCAAAAAATAAAAATGTCTAATCCGACTAATTGACGCACGAGAAGCTCAGATTTGCAAACCGCGTTCAATTTGGAGTTTTCGTTTGGTCGCTACGGCCGATCAAAGTCTGAAAAATCAATTATTTTCGTAAATTTTCTAAAATCCTCATGGTGACTGACTAATTTTCTTGCTATTGAAGTTAACTGAAATTTTTTAACGGCAATCAATTTCTCTCGTCTTTCTGATGAAAATAAAGTTAAATTCAATAGTCTACGATGATTTTTAAGAAAGTTGCATTTTTTAACAAAATTTCCAAGGGGTTTGGTCATGTTTTTTTTTCACGATTTCATCAAAAAATTAAAATGTCTAATCCGACTAATTGACGCACGAGAAGCTCAGATTTGCAAACCGCGTTCAATTTGGAGTTTTCGTTTGGCCGCTACGGCCGATCAAAGTCTGAAAATTCAATTATTTTCGTAAATTTTCCAAAATCCTCATGGTGACTGACTAATTTTTTTGCTATTGAAGTTAGCTGAAATTTTTTAACGGCAATCAATTTCTCTCGTCTTTCTGATGAAAATAAAGTTAAATTCAATAGTCTACGATGATTTTTAAGAAAGTTGCATTTTTTAACAAAATTTCCAAGGGGTTTGGTCATGTTTTTTTTCACGATTTCATCAAAAAATAAAAATGTCTAATCCGACTAATTGACGCACGAGAAGCTCAGATTTGCAAACCGCGTTCAATTTGGAGTTTTCGTTTGGCCGCTACGGCCGATCAAAGTCTGAAAAATCAATTATTTTCGTAAATTTTCCAAAATCCTCATGGTGACTGACTAATTTTTTTGCTATTGAAGTTAGCTGAAATTTTTTAACGGCAATCAATTTCTCTCGTCTTTCTGATGAAAATAAAGTTAAATTCAATAGTCTACGATGATTTTTAAGAAAGTTGCATTTTTTAACAAAATTTCCAAGGGGTTTGGTCATGTTTTTTTTCACGATTTCATCAAAAAATAAAAATGTCTAATCCGACTAATTGACGCACGAGAAGCTCAGATTTGCAAACCGCGTTCAATTTGGAGTTTTCGTTTGGCCGCTACGGCCGATCAAAGTCTGAAAAATCAATTATTTTCGTAAATTTTCCAAAATCCTCATGGTGACTGACTAATTTTTTTGCTATTGAATTTAACTGAAATTTTTTAACGGCAATCAATTTCTCTCGTCTTTCTGATGAAAATAAAGTTAAATTCAATAGTCTACGATGATTTTCAAGAAAGTTGCATTTTTTAACAAAATTTCCAAGGGGTTTGGTCATGTTTTTTTTCACGATTTCATCAAAAAATAAAAATGTCTAATCCGACTAATTGACGCACGAGAAGCTCAGATTTGCAAACCGCGTTCAATTTGGAGTTTTCGTTTGGTCGCTACGGCCGATCAAAGTCTGAAAAATCAATTATTTTCGTAAATTTTCTAAAATCCTCATGGTGACTGACTAATTTTCTTGCTATTGAAGTTAACTGAAATTTTTTAACGGCAATCAATTTCTCTCGTCTTTCTGATGAAAATAAAGTTAAATTCAATAGTCTACGATGATTTTTAAGAAAGTTGCATTTTTTAACAAAATTTCCAAGGGGTTTGGTCATGTTTTTTTTCACGATTTCATAAAAAAAATAAAATGTCTAATCCGACTAATTGACGCACGAGAAGCTCAGATTTGCAAACCGCGTTCAATTTGGAGTTTTCGTTTGGCCGCTACGGCCGATCAAAGTCTGAAAATTCAATTATTTTCGTAAATTTTCCAAAATCCTCATGGTGACTGACTAATTTTTTTGCTATTGAAGTTAGCTGAAATTTTTTAACGGCAATCAATTTCTCTCGTCTTTCTGATGAAAATAAAGTTAAATTCAATAGTCTACGATGATTTTTAAGAAAGTTGCATTTTTTAACAAAATTTCCAAGGGGGTTAGTCATGTTTTTTTTCACGATTTCATCAAAAATTTAAAATATCTAGTCCGACTAATTGACGTACGAGGAGCTCAGATTTGCAAACCGCGTTCAATTTGGAGTTTTCGTTTGGCCGCTACGGCCGATCAAAGTCTGAAAAATCAATTATTTTCGTAAATTTTCTAAAATGTTCACTGTGACTGACTAATTTTTTTGCTATTGAAGTTAGCTGGAATTTTTTAACGGCAATCAATTTCTCTCGTCTTTCTGATGAAAATAAAGTTAAATTCAATAGTCTACGATGATTTTTAAGAAAGTTGCATTTTTTAACAAAATTTCCAAGGGGGTTAGTCATGTTTTTTTTCACGATTTCATCAAAAATTCAAAATCTCTAATCCGACTAATTGACGTCCGAGGAGTTCAGATTTGCAAACCGCGTTCAATTTGGAGTTTTCGTTTGGCCGCTACGGCCGATCAAAGTCTGAAAAATCAATTATTTTCGTAAATTTTCCAAAATCCTCATGGTGACTGACTAATTTTTTTGCTATTGAAGTTAGCTGAAATTTTTTAACGGCAATCAATTTCTCTCGTCTTTCTGATGAAAATAAAGTTAAATTCAATAGTCTACGATGATTTTTAAGAAAGTTGCATTTTTTAACAAAATTTCCAAGGGGTTTGGTCATGTTTTTTTTCACGATTTCATCAAAAAATAAAAATGTCTAATCCGACTAATTGACGCACGAGAAGCTCAGATTTGCAAACCGCGTTCAATTTGGAGTTTTCGTTTGGCCGCTACGGCCGATCAAAGTCTGAAAAATCAATTATTTTCGTAAATTTTCCAAAATCCTCATGGTGACTGACTAATTTTTTTGCTATTGAAGTTAGCTGAAATTTTTTAACGGCAATCAATTTCTCTCGTCTTTCTGATGAAAATAAAGTTAAATTCAATAGTCTACGATGATTTTTAAGAAAGTTGCATTTTTTAACAAAATTTCCAAGGGGTTTGGTCATGTTTTTTTTCACGATTTCATCAAAAAATAAAAATGTCTAATCCGACTAATTGACGCACGAGAAGCTCAGATTTGCAAACCGCGTTCAATTTGGAGTTTTCGTTTGGTCGCTACGGCCGATCAAAGTCTGAAAAATCAATTATTTTCGTAAATTTTCCAAAATCCTCATGGTGACTGACTAATTTTTTTGCTATTGAAGTTAGCTGAAATTTTTTAACGGCAATCAATTTCTCTCGTCTTTCTGATGAAAATAAAGTTAAATTCAATAGTCTACGATGATTTTTAAGAAAGTTGCATTTTTTAACAAAATTTCCAAGGGGTTTGGTCATGTTTTTTTTCACGATTTCATCAAAAAAATAAAAATGTCTAATCCGACTAATTGACGCACGAGAAGCTCAGATTTGCAAACCGCGTTCAATTTGGAGTTTTCGTTTGGCCGCTACGGCCGATCAAAGTCTGAAAAATCAATTATTTTCGTAAATTTTCTAAAATCCTCATGGTGACTGACTAATTTTTTTGCTATTGAAGTTAACTGAAATTTTTTAACGGCAATCAATTTCTCTCGTCTTTTTGATGAAAATAAAGTTAAATTCAATAGTCTACGATGATTTTTAAGAAAGTTGCATTTTTTAACAAAATTTCCAAGGGGTTTGGTCATGTTTTTTTTCACGATTTCATCAAAAAATTAAAATGTCTAATCCGACTAATTGACGCACGAGAAGCTCAGATTTGCAAACCGCGTTCAATTTGGAGTTTTCGTTTGGTCGCTACGGCCGATCAAAGTCTGAAAAATCAATTATTTTCGTAAATTTTCCAAAATCCTCATGGTGACTGACTAATTTTTTTGCTATTGAAGTTAGCTGAAATTTTTTAACGGCAATCAATTTCTCTCGTCTTTCTGATGAAAATAAAGTTAAATTCAATAGTCTACGATGATTTTTAAGAAAGTTGCATTTTTTAACAAAATTTCCATGGGGTTTGGTCATGTTTTTTTTCACGATTTCATCAAAAAATAAAAATGTCTAATCCGACTAATTGACGCACGAGAAGCTCAGATTTGCAAACCGCGTTCAATTTGGAGTTTTCGTTTGGCCGCTACGGCCGATCAAAATCTGAAAATTCAATTATTTTCGTAAATTTTCCAAAATCCTCATGGTGACTGACTAATTTTTTTGCTATTGAAGTTAGCTGAAATTTTTTAACGGCAATCAATTTCTCTCGTCTTTCTGATGAAAATAAAGTTAAATTCAATAGTCTACGATGATTTTTAAGAAAGTTGCATTTTTTAACAAAATTTCCAAGGGGGTTAGTCATGTTTTTTTTCACGATTTCATCAAAAATTCAAAATCTCTAATCCGACTAATTGACGTACGAGGAGTTCAGATTTGCAAACCGCGTTCAATTTGGAGGTTTCGTTTGGCCGCTACGACCGATCAAAGTCTGAAAAATCAATTATTTTCGTAAATTTTCTAAAATGTTCACTGTGACTGGCTAATTTTTTTGCTATTGAAGTTAGCTGAAATTTTTTAACGGCAATCAATTTCTCTCGTCTTTCTGATGAAAATAAAGTTAAATTCAATAGTCTACGATGATTTTTAAGAAAGTTGCATTTTTTAACAAAATTTCCAAGGGGTTTGGTCATGTTTTTTTTCACGATTTCATCAAAAAATAAAAATGTCTAATCCGACTAATTGACGCACGAGAAGCTCAGATTTGCAAACCGCGTTCAATTTGGAGTTTTCGTTTGGCCGCTACGGCCGATCAAAGTCTGAAAAATCAATTATTTTCGTAAATTTTCTAAAATCCTCATGGTGACTGACTAATTTTTTTGCTATTGAAGTTAACTGAAATTTTTTAACGGCAATCAATTTCTCTCGTCTTTTTGATGAAAATAAAGTTAAATTCAATAGTCTACGATGATTTTTAAGAAAGTTGCATTTTTTAACAAAATTTCCAAGGGGTTTGGTCATGTTTTTTTTCACGATTTCATCAAAAAATTAAAATGTCTAATCCGACTAATTGACGCACGAGAAGCTCAGATTTGCAAACCGCGTTCAATTTGGAGTTTTCGTTTGGTCGCTACGGCCGATCAAAGTCTGAAAAATCAATTATTTTCGTAAATTTTCCAAAATCCTCATGGTGACTGACTAATTTTTTTGCTATTGAAGTTAGCTGAAATTTTTTAACGGCAATCAATTTCTCTCGTCTTTCTGATGAAAATAAAGTTAAATTCAATAGTCTACGATGATTTTTAAGAAAGTTGCATTTTTTAACAAAATTTCCATGGGGTTTGGTCATGTTTTTTTTCACGATTTCATCAAAAAATAAAAATGTCTAATCCGACTAATTGACGCACGAGAAGCTCAGATTTGCAAACCGCGTTCAATTTGGAGTTTTCGTTTGGCCGCTACGGCCGATCAAAATCTGAAAATTCAATTATTTTCGTAAATTTTCCAAAATCCTCATGGTGACTGACTAATTTTTTTGCTATTGAAGTTAGCTGAAATTTTTTAACGGCAATCAATTTCTCTCGTCTTTCTGATGAAAATAAAGTTAAATTCAATAGTCTACGATGATTTTTAAGAAAGTTGCATTTTTTAACAAAATTTCCAAGGGGGTTAGTCATGTTTTTTTTCACGATTTCATCAAAAATTCAAAATCTCTAATCCGACTAATTGACGTACGAGGAGTTCAGATTTGCAAACCGCGTTCAATTTGGAGGTTTCGTTTGGCCGCTACGACCGATCAAAGTCTGAAAAATCAATTATTTTCGTAAATTTTCTAAAATGTTCACTGTGACTGGCTAATTTTTTTGCTATTGAAGTTAGCTGAAATTTATTAACGGCAATCAATTTCTCTCGTCTTTCTGATGAAAATAAAGTTAAATTCAATAGTCTACGATGATTTTTAAGAAAGTTGCATTTTTTAACAAAATTTCCAAGGGGGTTAGTCATGTCTTTTTTTCGTGTTTTCATCAAAAATTCAAAATCTCTAATCCGAATAATTGACGTACGAGGAGGTCAGATTTGCAAACCGCGTTCAATTTGGAGTTTTCATTTGGCCGCTACGGCTGATCAAAGTCTGAAAAATCAATTATTTTCGTAAATTTTCTAAAATGTTCACTGTGATTGGCTAATTTTTTTGCTATTGAAGTTAGCTGAAATTTTTTAACGGCAATCAATTTCTCTCGTCTGTTTGATGAAAATAAAGTTAAATTCAATAGTCTACGATGATTTTTAAGAAAGTTGCATTTTTTAACAAAATTTCCAAGGGGGTTAGTCATGTTTTTTTTCACGAATTCATCAAAAATTCAAAATCTCTAATCCGACTAATTGACGTACGAGGAGCTCAGATTTGCAAACCGCGTTCAATTTGGAGTTTTCGTTTGGCCGCTACGGCCGATCAAAGTCTAAAAAATCAATTATTTTCGTAAATTTTCTAAAATGTTCACTGTGACTGGCTAATTTTTTTGCTATTGAAGTTAGCTGAAATTTTTTAATGGCAATCAATTTCTCTCGTCTTTCTGATGAAAATAAAGTTAAATTCAATAGTCTACGATGATTTTTAAGAAAGTTGCATTTTTTAACAAAATTTCCAAGGGGGTTAGTCATGTTTTTTTTCACGAATTCATCAAAAATTCAAAATCTCTAATCCGACTAATTGACGTACGAGGAGCTCAGATTTGCAAACCGCGTTTAATTTGGAGTTTTCGTTTGGCCGCTACGGCCGATCAAAGTCTGAAAAATCAATTATTTTCGTAAATTTTCTAAAATGTTCACTGTGACTGACTAATTTTTTTGCTGTTGAAGTTAGCTGAAATTTTTTAACGGCAATCAATTTCTCTCGTCTTTCTGATGAAAATAAAGTTAAATTCAATAGTCTACGATGATTATTAAAAAAGTTGATTAATTTATAAGTAGTTTTGATGATTGTGATTCCCCAAATCTTGAAGATGTTAATTCTTGCGGTGTCATTATATTAAAGGAGGGCCATAAAAAAGTAGGCGACGATTTTAAAGTCCTCTTAATTAATTCCCCATTCCCGTCGTTTTACAGGTCCGTAAATTACAAACTTTTCCCCCCTCCGTATTAATTACACCGCCTAAAACTCACACCGTACGTTCATTTCAACAATAATTACAAATCGTAATTCATCGCTAAGAGATACAAATTCAAAAACATCAATACAATGTAATAGTTTCCAGTGTGAGTACGTACGTCCTATACGTCTGTACGTCTGTTTATCTATACATCTGTAGGTCTGTTTATCTGTACGTCTATAAGTCTGCCCGTCTGTACATCTGTACGTCTGTACGTCTGTACGTCTGTACGTCTGTACGTCTGTACGTCTGTACGTCTGTACCTCTGTACGTCTGTACGTCTGTTTGTCTGTACATCTGTTCGTCTGCTGGTACGTCTGTATGGTTTTCTATCCTAATGCTATTATTTGTTTACAGTCGAGTACAACATCATCAAAACCTTCATTCTAATTCTAAGGTAATTGTACATGTAATTTCAATATTTAGGTAAAATCATGTGTAAATACTTACGACATCGATGAGCTGTGATAGTTTGAGCTTAATCTTAACAGTAAGGGCGTCGGTAACATTAACGACTGGACGCACCAGCTTGTTGTAGTTGGAAAGGAGGTCATCGTACAAACGTTTGGCATCTGGATTACCCGAACATCCTGCAACACATAAAAATACACATCGATATATAAACACCCACATCGAATATTCATTTCGTAGATGATAAATATTTATGCACTCAAAATCCCATCCGCGCTGCACATTTTTTTTCCTCTTCTGGAAACAACGATTGCAGTCGATAAATAAAACATCAACGTTATTATCGGTGTTATTCCAAAATCCGGTATCGTGTGTGCTCAGATAATTTCCATACAAGTTTGTGTTTATGTAGTAATATACAGTGTGGGTAATAACATTTGCATACGTTTTCAAGTGTGCTTTAATTAAATTCTGCATATGGTCATATTTTTTTTTGCTTTACATTAACAGTCATTTACATACGTGTACATTACATTAATTCCATATTTAATTCATTAATTGTAATTTATCTCCGGAAAATTTCAAAAAACAATAATTATAATCTTTAACATATTAATGTTAATTAAATGTGAATCGACGATTTTTTCAAAAACGGCATCTCCATCGATAAAATTTCCAGTTTTGATTTACGTGCGACTTCTAAGTCCAATTCCGCATGCAATTTCCCTTTTGCATTGGGGATTTGCGTTCGCGTATTTCTCGGGAGTGACTTTTCGCGCTGCCCTTAATTCAGGAGAAACTTTTCGGGCGGGGTATTCTCGACGCCCTTTTACTTCTCTCGGGCCGTTGATTTACGCCGCTGAAATTATGAAATATGCCCGAGCATGTGTTCGCCCGATATTCCCTGGCACGTGTCATGAATTCCGGAAAAGAGTAAACAGCGACTCGGGAGAGAAAATTGCCACTGAAGGTGCTGATGGGCTCGAGAGGGTGCGTGGGGTGAAGGTTTATTTAAAAAACTGATGTTAGATAATAATGTGAAATTGCGAAACTTTTCGTGATGTCTGCCACGTGAGTTTTACCGAGGTTAGATAATAAAAATAAATTACCACGATAATATTTAAATATACGTTCACGATCTTTCTAAATACATTTTATACGAAAAAAGTTGTACATAAATAATAAAAACAAGATTGCAGACTGCACAAGAATTATACTTTCGCATATAATTATTGTTTACATTGGGAGACACTTGACAACACGTTTGATGTTCATCAGAAAATCTGTCAACTGTTGGCAACACGTTTGCAACTATTTTGCATGATGGACGCACCCAATTTTGTGTTGAAATCCGGAGTTAATTGAGAAGCTGAAAAGATTTAGATGCACAATTGCCATTTGAACGCCTCAGATTTGAATTTCGCGCCACATCGCGGAATATTTAAATATCCCGCTTTAAAACTGTTGCAGGACTTGAGTTTTATAACAGATTCAACATGGTTGAAAATTAAAAAGAAAATGATCGTGCGTGTCCATGGATAATCCTTCCCTAAAAAACTGAAAATTTCTTATCCGAGTTGTTTTTTTATAAAAAAAAATCTTTTTATACTCTCACTACAGTGTATTTGCAAAATGTAGCTTAATTAATTTTAAATTTAATTTTGATTTGATCGTAATTTTCACTTCTCTCTCATTTTTTTCCTTTTTCATTCTCTTACAAGCAATTATGTTCGGTGGAAATTGTTAGTGGCGCTGGGGAATTATTTCAGTGCCGGTTTTCGTTATTATTCTCTCGGTTTCATTATGGTCCATAAATGAATCTCTATCCGGAGAATGCCCTTGAGGAATCCGGGTCCAATCATTTTTCCGGGCGGAAACGAAAGGGGGAATATTTCAAACCGGATTAAATTTCCACCGATGCAGAGGTGATGAAAAAGTGCCGGGCTTTAATCCAAACGTCAAAAGTGTTTGGAAAAATAACCATTGAATTATAACGGTGTATTGTTATACAGGTTTCATAAGAGAGTCAATTATGGCACACTTATTTAAAAAAAATGCATTCGATCATTTGAAAAATGGTAAAAAATTATTTTCTGCAAGAATTCACCTCAAAATGTGAACATATATTAACAAGTAATTTATTTTTAATTTCAAGTTAAAACAATTGCCATATCGGTAGTGAGGACAAACTGTTAACAAATTTTAATTGGAAAAATTAAAAATGCTCTCAACGATTTGAAAAATTGTAAAAAAATAATCTCTGCAGGAATTGACCTCAAAATGTGAAAATATATTAACAAGTAATGTATTTCTAATTTCGAGGTAAAACAATTGCCATATTGGTAGTGAGGACAAAATGGTAACACTCCAAACTTGAATTGGAAAAATGCAAAATGCATTCAACGATTTGAAAAATTGTAAAAAATTATTCTCTGCAGGAATTTACCTCAAAATGTGAAAATTTATTAACAAGTAATGTATTTTTAATTTCAAGCTAAAACAATTGCCTATTGGTAGTGAGGACAAAATGGTAACACTCCAAACTTGAACTGGAAAAATGAAAAATGCTCTCAACGATTTGAAAAATTGTAAAAAATTAATCTCTGCAGGAATTGACCTAAAAATGTGAAAATATATTAACAAGTAATGTATTTCTAATTTCAAGCTAAAACAATTGCCATACCGGTAGTGAGGACAAAATGGTAACACTCCAAACTTGAACTGGAAAAGTGAAAAATGCACTCAACGATTTGAAAAATTGTAAAAAAATAATCTCTGCAGGAATTGACCTCAAAATGTGGAAATAAATTATGAAGTAATGTATTTCTAATTTCAAGCTAAAACAATTGCCATATTGCTAGTGAGGACAAAATGATAACACTTGAACTGGAAAAATGCAAAATGCACTCAACGATTTGAAAAATTGTAAAAAATTAATCTCTGCAGGAATTGACCTTAAAATGTGGAAATATATTAACAAGCAATGTATTTTTAATTTAAAGCTTAAACAACTGCCATATCGGTAGTGAGGACAAAATGGTAACACTCCAAACTTGAACTGGAAAAGTGAAAAATGCACTCAACGATTTGAAAAATTGTAAAAAAATCATCTCTGCAGGAATTGACCTCAAAATGAGAAAATATATTAACAAGTAATATATTTCTAATTTCAAGCTAAAACAATTGCCATATTGCTAGTGAGGACAAAATGGTAACACTCCAAACTTGAACTGGAAAAATGCAAAATGCACTCAACGATTTGAAAAATTGTAAAAAAATAATCTCTGCAGGAATTGACTTCAAAATGTGGAAATATATTAACAAGTAATGTATTTTTAATTTCAAGTTAAAACAATTGCCATATCGGTAGGGAGGACAAAATGGTAACACTCCAAACTTGAACTGGAAAAGTAAAAAATGCACTCAACGATTTGAAAAATTGTAAAAAAATAATCTCTGCAGGAATTGACCTCAAAATGTGGAAATATATTAACAAGTAATGTATTTCTAATTTCAAGCTGAAACAATTGCCATATTGGTAGTGAGGACAAAATGGTAACACTCCAAACTTGAACTGGAAAAATGCAAAATGCACTCAACGATTTGAAAAATTGTAAAAAAATAATCTCTGCAGGAATTGACCTCAAAATGTGGAAATAAATTAACAAGTAATATATTTCTAATTTCAAGCTAAAACAATTGCCATATTGGTAGTGAGGACAAAATGGTTACACTCCAAACTTGAATTGGAAAAATGAAAAATGCTCTCAACGATTTGAAAAATTGTAAAAAAATAATCTCTGCAGGAATTGATCTCAAAATGTGAAAATATATTAACAAGTAATGTATTTCTAATTTCAAGTTAAAACAATTGCCAAATCGGTAGTGAGGACAAAATGGTAACACTCCAAACTTGAATTGGAAAAATGCAAAATGCACTCAACGATTTGAAAAATTGTAAAAAATTAACCTCTGCAGGAATTGACCTCAAAATGTGAAAATATATTACCAAGTAATGTATTTTTATATTCAAGTTAAAACAATTGCCATATCGGTAGTGAGGACAAAATGGTAACACTCCAAACTTGAACTGGAAAAATGCAAAATGCACTCAACGATTTGAAAAATTGTAAAAAATTAACCTCTGCAGGAATTGACCTCAAAATGTGGAAATATATTAACAAGTAATGTATTTCTAATTTCAAGCTGAAACAATTGCCATATTGGTAGTGAGGACAAAATGGTAACACTCCAAACTTGAATTGGAAAAATGAAAAATGCTCTCAACGATTTGAAAAATTGTAAAAAAATAATCTCTGCAGGAATTGACCTCAAAATGTGAAAATATATTAACAAGTAATGTATTTCTAATTTCAAGTTAAAGCAATTGCCAAATCGGTAGTGAGGACAAAATGGTAACACTCCAAACTTGAATTGGAAAAATGCAAAATGCACTCAACGATTTGAAAAATTGTAAAAAATTAACCTCTGCAGGAAATGACCTCAAAATGTGAAAATATATTACCAAGTAATGTATTTTTAATTTCAAGTTAAAACAATTGCCATATCGGTAGTGAGGACAAAATGGTAACACTCCAAACTTGAACTGGAAAAATGCAAAATGCACTCAACGATTTGAAAAATTGTAAAAAAATAATCTCTGCAGGAATTGACCTCAAAATGTGGAAATAAATTAACAAGTAATGTATTTCTAATTTCAAGCTAAAACAATTGCCATATTGGTAGTGAGGACAAAATGGTTACACTCCAAACTTGAATTGGAAAAATGCAAAATGCACTCAACGATTTGAAAAATTGTAAAAAAATAATCTCTGCAGGAATTGACCACAATTAATTTAATTCATTTTTAAATTTCACCGTATGTCTTTATATTTCCCTAATTTGAAGGAAGCCTTCTTTTTATTATCAGTTCAGACACAGAGAAAAATAATTTAATGTCCGCATAAAATTTTATTTTTATGCCTAACAATAACTTTTATATATACGCATAAAGCGGCGCCCTTCTTCCACCTGTTATTGCCGAATAACAACTCTACAAAATTGAACATTTGACGACAGATCAAAAATCGCACCTCCGCTACTAAATTGAAACTAAAGTGCCATTTCGTTCCCAAAAAAAATATATATATATATATATTTTGCAAGCAAACAAACATCGAAAGTACTCAGTCGATGGTCCTTTTTAACAAATGGTTGTTGGAATAAAATTAATGTATAAATATAGTACTCGTATTCTAAATAATTCGTTTATTTTTAAATTGATATTTAAGAGTTTGCGTCGGGTAGGGTTTTAAACATTCCCTCGAGCCATAAACTATTATTTATGCCCTTGATACGTAATGTACTTAATCATTCTCCTTATTTTCATAAGAAATTTATAAATACAAAGACTTTCCGAGCCAAAGGAAACCAGTTAATTACATCCGCCCTTCGAGGAAATTACCGTAAACTTCCTTCACTCTCTTTTTGCGTTAAGGGTTAAGTACGCACCGGTGCGGATAAAAAGCGCGGAAGCCGCCCAACAATGGACTTAAGTCAGCGGGAAATAATAAATATTTATCCTTCTATCAATTCATCCCTTTCAGCGAAATGCTCGCGGGGGCCCTTAAAATATTAATTAACACCCTACCTGAGAGTGAACCGGGGATGAAGTCTGTTTTGTTGCATTAGGGCAGACGCACGATAAATCCTGATGTTGGGGCAAACTTGAACAACAGAACGGATCTTCGCTGAATTATGGCCGAAAGTTATTCTGGTGAAGGGATTTGTGATATTTTTTTTGTTCGTGCGTACGTGAGGGACTTCGCAAAAAGAGGAGTCGTCGCTGAAAGTGTTAATGAAAATTAATTGTGTTGTCCTAAAATTGCTGAATAAGATTCGAACTGAAGTATTTTTTTAGAGCATTTGCAAATAAATAATTAGGAATGATTCATTTAAAAAAATCTTAATAAGAAATTTAAGCTTAAATTTCTATTTAGATGATTAGTTGGAATTAAAATATGAAACTTTTCCTTTGTATCTTTCAAGACAGTTGGTATAAACAATGGGCACTCTTTATAAAGAAAGCACTCGCAGATACCTTTATTTAGACCATTTTTTTTTCTTTAACAAAACAATGATTTGTATACATACTATCAAAGTCTTCCTGCATCTAGCTATTATTTCAGAAATTGAACATCTGGTACATTAACAGTTTGAGGAGAATAATGTAAATTCATGTTAACTTGTGACCTTTTTGGCGTATGTTCTGCGATATGCGAGGATCCATGAATTTTTAAAGGGACGACAAATTCGCGAAAGATAAGCGAAACTGAAAGAATAATGGCGTCGGTCGTTTGCTAGGGGTTGGTAGGACTGGCATATTGGGACTCGTTAATCATTATTTTACATGCAGACACACACACACACACACACATGCACAGACCGGAATCCACCTACCATCAGCATCTAGGGCGAGGAATGTAATTAATGGCCTCACCTCATATCATTCCTTCACTTGGAAAAAGTTAATAATTCCGTGAAATAAGTAAAAAGTACATAAAAAAATCTAATTCGAGGTCCCCTAGATCAATGATGGCGAACCTGTTAGAAAAGTGGGTAAAATTTTGGTCCATTTTTTCCTCGATGGGTCATGGTTTCAAGTCAGTGGCGTACCAATAATTTTGACAGAGAAACTTAACAGTTGAACCTTTTTTTTTCGTTCTCACTTTTAAAATACGCTAAAATGCTGACTCCACTGACAACAAGCACAGAGGGCCTTTCTCTACTCAAACGACCTCTACATCGCCAATCGCCGCATATAGCAATTGTTTCTTATATTTTTTCGAGTCAATAAAACTGTTGCAACTTTTCATAAATTTACATCAGGTTTATATCGCAAAAGCTATCGACGAAAGGTATTGTAATTTTTCACCAAATCATTCTTTATTAATTTTTGAGTAATTTTGAGAACTTTCAAGTGAAGAGCATTTGTTTTTATATTTTTTTTCGCGCCAAGAAAAATATTACAATTTTTCATAAATTAACACAATGTATGCATGAAATATCACAAAAGCTACCGACAGAATGTATTGTAACTTTTCACTAAATCATTCTTTAATCATTTTTGAGTAATTTTGAGGAGTTTCAAGTGAAGAGAAATTGTTTTTATATTTTTTCCCACCAAGAAAAATATTACAATTTTTCATAAATTAACACAATGTTTGCATGAAATATCGCAAAAGCTATCGACGGAATGTTTTGTATTTTTTTACTAAATCATTTTTTAATTAGTTTTGAGCGATTTTGAGAAGTTTCAAGTGAATAGCAATTGTTTTTATATTTTTTTTCGCACCAAGAAAAATATTACAATTTTTCATTAATTAACACACAGTTTGCATGAAATATCGCAAAAGCTATCGACGGAATGTATTGTAATTTTTCACTAAATCATTCTTTAATCATTTTTGAGTAATTTTGAGAAGTTTCAAGTGAATAGCAATTGTTTTTATATATTTTTTCGCACCAAGAAAAATATTACAATTTTTCATAAATTTTCATCGTGTTTGCATGAAATATGGCAAATGCTATTAACAAAATGTATTGTAATTTTTCACTAAATCATTCTTTAATCATTTTTGAGTAATTTTGAGAACTTTCAAGTGAATAGCAATTGTTTTTATATTTTTTTCGCGCCAAGAAAAATATTACAATTTTTCGTAAATTAACACAATGTTTGCATGAAATATCGCAAAAGCTATCGACGGAATGTATTGTAATTTTTCAGTAAATCATTCTTTAATAATTTTTGCGTAGTTTAAAGTGAATAGCAATTGTTTTTATATATTTTTTTCGCACCAAGAAAAATATTACAATTTTTCATAAATTAACACAATGTTTGCATGAAATATCGCAAAAGCTATCGACGGAATGTATTATAATTTTTCAATAAATCATTCTTTAATCATTTTTGAGTAATTTTAAGAAGTTTCAAGTGAATAGCAATTGTTTTTATATTTTTTCGCGCCAAGAAAAATATTACAATTTTTCATAAATTAACACAATGTTTGCATGAAATATCGCAAAAGCTATGAACGGAATGTATTGTAATTTTTCAGTAAATCATTCTTTAATAATTTTTGAATAATTTTAAGAAGTTTCAAGTGAATAGCAATTGTTTTTATATTTTTTTCGCGCTAAGAAAAATATTACAATTTTTCATAAATTAACACAATGTTTGCATGAAATATCGCAAAAGCTATGAACGGAATGTATTGTAATTTTTCAGTAAATCATTCTTTAATAATTTTTGAGTAATTTTGAGAAGTTTCAAGTGAATAGCAATTGTTTTTATATTTTTTCGCGCCAAGAAAAATATTACAATTTTTCATAAATTAACACAATGTTTGCATGAAATATCGCAAAAGCTATGAACGGAATGTTTTGTAATTTTTCAGTAAATCATTCTTTAATAATTTTTGAGTAATTTTGAGAAGTTTCAAGTGAATAGCAATTGTTTTTATATTTTTTCGCGCCAAGAAAAATATTACAATTTTTCATAAATTAACACAATGTTTGCATGAAATATCGCAAAAGCTATGAACGGAATGTATTGTAATTTTTCAGTAAATCATTCTTTAATAATTTTTGAGTAATTTTGAGAAGTTTCAAGTGAATAGCAATTGTTTTTATATTTTTTTCGCACCAAGAAAAATATTATAATTTTTCATAAATTAACACAATGTTTGCATGAAATATCGCAAAAGCTATCGAAGGAATGTATTGTAATTTTTCAATAAATCATTTTTTAATAATTTTTGAGTAATTTTGCGAAGTTTCAAATGGATTGCAATTGTTTTTATATTTTTTTCGCGCCAAGAAACATATTACAATTTTTCATAAATTTACATCGTGTTTGCATGAAATATCGCAAATGCTATTGACGAAATGTATTGTAATTTTTACACTAAATCGTTTTTTTAATTAATTTTGAGTGATTTTGGGAAGTTTTAAGTGAATGGAAATTATTTTTATATTTATTTCGCACAATTACAAATCGTCAAAACACCGTGATGAATTTTTTGACGATTTGTAATTGTTAACTGTACTTGCAGAAAGCCATTGCAAAAATAAAATTTTTTTTTTTGCAGTGCCCTTTTCGAGTTACGATTTTTTTAAACGCCACCCGTGAATTAATGAGCTGTTAGATAATTTTTGTTTTTTCGTTTTAATTTTCATGGCCTTTTGACAGTTTTTAGTTGATAAATACACCCACAGAAAGGCACTACACAAATAGAAATTAAAAAATCACACTGAACTGGTGGATGCGCCGGGAAATCTATGGCTGGAATTTTTATGGCTAACTTCTCGTCGGTAATATTTTCTTCTGTTGAAATAAATAAATTATTATTACATCGCGATTCTGCTAGATCGCTCAGAAAATATCTAGGAATTCAGTTTTTAACAATTAATACTTTGGATATTCCAGACCATATTAAACATACTGATAAATACGTAATCGTTTGTACGTTTTTCAATTAAGTTTAACGAAGGAAGTATCGATAAGAGGTCATGCTAATGAAGGAACTGGAGATGATGTGCTTCCTGCTTCCTCAATTAGGGGTTGCAGATAGCAAATAGGTGCCTTCTCCCGCAGACGGGGTTATCCCGCGGTTGTTCAAGATAACCTCAGACTATTAGGAAAACTTCAAGGTATCGGGTTTATAGTGTGGTCGTTATAGTTAGCCGATAAGAAAATACTAACCCCGGATAATTCCATTATCGATTGTCCATTAAAAATAAAGCAAACATTATACACTCAATCATCATCATCATTTATAATGTAGCTTGCTTAGGGCTTAGGTCAAGGAATAACACTTTCTTACACTTAACTCCCTGGCAATTAATTTAAATGCAATCAGTAAATGCAGTGCAAATATAATAAAATCGGGGATAACAAACACTTATCTTAATTTAGTTAATTCCAACGAACCCGGAGGGCGCGAGATTAAGTTAAGTGAGTGACAGATAAGCACTGATTACATCGAAACTTGAAAGCTTCCCTTCAAATCTTCCGGAATGTACCCTTAAATAAAATACGGATAATCCATTTACGCTGTGTCTTCACTAAAAAATCCATAAAAGAAATAAAAGGTAATAAATTATTTTAATCCTCCTAAAATTAAATGTTTTAGACTCCGTTTGCATAAATTTATTTCAAAATTTAGGTAAAGGGTGTTTAAGTTTTTTAAATAATCATTATTAAGGGTGTATTTTGAGTAACTTTGGCGAGTTTTACGTCGATAGCAATTGCCTTTATATTTTTTTCGAGTCATGAAAGTTATTGCAATTTTTCGCAAATTTACGCTCCGTTTGCATAAATTTATTTCAAAATTTAGGTAAAGGGTGTTTAGGTTTTTTAAATAATCATAATTTAGGGTATATTTTGAATAACTTTGGTGAGTTTTACGTCGCTAGCAATTGCCTTTATATTTTTTTCGAGTCATGAAAGTTATTGCAATTTTTCGCAAATTTACGCTCCGTTTGCATAAATTTATTTCAAAATTTGGGTAAAGGGTGTTTAAGTTTTTTAAATAATCATTATTTGGGGTGTATTTTAAGTAACTTTGGCAAGTTTTACGTCGATAGCAATTGTTTTTATATTTTTTTCGTGTCGCGAAAGTTATTGCCATTTTTTCGCAAATTGACGCTCCGTTTGCATAAATTGATTTCAAAATTTAGGTAAAGGGTGTTTATGTTTTTTAAATAATTATTATTTAGGGTGTATTTTGAGTAACTTTAGCGAGTTTTACGCTGATAGCAATTGTCTTTATATTTTTTTCGAGTCACGAAAGTTATTGCTATTTTTCGCAAATTTACGCTCCGTTTGCATAAATTTATTTCAAAATTTAGGTAAAGGGTGTTTATGTTTTTTTAAATAATCATAATTTAGGGTGTATTTTGAGTAACTTTGGCAAGTTTTACGTCGCTCGCAATTGTTTTTATATTTTTTTCGAGTCACGAAAGTTATTGATATTTTTCGCAAATTTGCGCTCCGTTTGCATAAATTTATTTCAAAATTTAGGTAAAGGGTGTTTAAGTTTTTGAAATAATCATAATTCAGGGTGTATTTTGAGTAACTTAAGCGAGTTTTACGTCGATGGCAATTGTGTTTATATTTTTTTCGAGTCGCGAAAGTTATTGATATTTTTCGCAAATTTACGCTCCGTTTGAATAAATTTATTTCAAAATTTTGGTAAAGGGTGTTTATGTTTTTTTAAATAATCATAATTTAGGGTGTATTTTGAGTAACTTTGGTAAGTTTTACGTGGTTTTAAAGGGTGTTTAAGTTTTTTTAAATAATCATTAATTAGGGTGTATTTTAAGTAACTTTAGCAAGTTTTACGTCGATGGCAATTGTGTTTATATTTTTTTCGAGTCGCGAAAGTTATTGATATTTTTCGCAAATTTACGCTCCGTTTGCATAAATTTATTTCAAAATTTAGGTAAAGGGTGTTTAAGTTTTTGAAATAATCATAATTCAGGGTGTATTTTGAGTAACTTTAGCGAGTTTTACGTCGATAGAAATTGTCTTTATATTTTTTTCGAGTCGCGAAAGTTATTGATATTTTTCGCAAATTTACGCTCTGTTTGAATAAATTTATTTCAAAATTTAGGTAAAGGGTGTTTATGTTTTTTTTAAATAATCATAATTTAGGGTGTATTTTGAGTAACTTTGGTAAGGTTTACGTCGCTAGCAATTGTCTTCATATTTTTTTCGAGGCACGAAAGTTATTGATATTTTTCGCAAATTTACGCTCCGTTTGCATAAATTTATTTCAAAATTTAGGTAAAGGGTGTTTAAGTTTTTTAAATAATCATAATTTAGGGTGTATTTTGAGTAACTTTGGCAAGTTCTAAGTCGATAGCAATTGTCTGTATATTTTTTTCGAGTCACGAAAGTTATTGAAAATTTTAGCAAATTTACGCTCCGTTTGCATAAATTTATTTCAAAATTTAGGTAAAGGGTGTTTATGTTTTTTAAATAATAATTATTTAGGGAGTATTTTGAGTAACTTTAGCGAGTTTTACATCGATGGCAATTGTCTTTATATTTTTTTCGAGTCACGAAAATTATTACCATTTTTTCGCAAATTTACGCACCGTTTGCATAAATTTATTTCAAAATTTAGGTAAAGGGTGTTTAAGTTTTTTAAATCATCATAATTTAGGGTGTATTTTGAGTAACTTTTGCAAGTTCTAAGTCGATAGCAATTGTCTTTATATTTTTTATATGCTTTTAGATTTTTTCTAATCTCAAGATGCAAATTTTGCTCACTCGCATTCAAGTTGCAAATGTTGCCATTTGTGTTATAGAATCAGATTGGAAAAAGATATATTTTTTTGAATTAAAAAAACAGAAAATACAAATGTCAAATAATCTTGGTTTTTAACGATATACCAAACTTTAGCCGATTTATGAATTTTTTAAACTGTTTATTCAAAGTTATAGAACAATTAAAATATGAAAATCAAAAATTAAATTAGACAAAAATCTAAAACAATTATTTTTTTGAAATTATATGAATTTTGAATCAAGTAGCTTTAATTTTTTTAGTAGGTAATTTTACGATAAACTCGCCTATGCAATACGTTTTGCAACTTTCGTACGTTTACTGTAATGACTATCATTTATTACCAGGCATGTCATTTTACGGTAAACTCGCCTATACTATATGCTCCGGAACTTTCATGCATTTACCGTAATTACTGTCTTGTTTTACCGGATATGTCATTTTACGATAAACTCGCCTATACAATACGTCCCGAAACTTTATCATTTCGTCCATTTACCGTAATGACTGTAAAAAACTGTGTGTGTGCGAGGGGCGCTTTCAGAGGTGAAAACGAGCTTTCAAACTCGCCGAATCAAAGTTTAATTTAGGTAAAAAGTTCTAGCCGGCCTTCCCTTCAAACTGTTATCCTCTTTTCTCTCTGGGCCCGAAGGCAATTGATTAATTGCGTCAAATCACGAAAATGAAAAATAAAAGTGTGAACGCGTTGGAAAGTTCGATTGAGGGAATGTGGGGATGAAAAAGGAATGTTGTTGATAACACTAAACAATTTTTTTAAGAAGTTTGTCTGTGCACTGTATTACAGTTTTACGTCACAGTACTTCCGGTATTTTGGTATGATAGGAGTAGTTAGGAACAATCCTATTAATTATTAAAGGAATTACGAAATTAAACTTGACGCAAATTTTCAACCGCGAAAACTGAGGCTTCGTATAGTTCCATCTTCTCTGCAGAGTTTGTGGAACTTATTGAATAAATATGGAACAGACACGACCGCAAGGCGTACCTTGCATAATATATGTCAACATATATTATTTAATTTGGTTCATTTCACATAATTACATTTCTGTATTATTAATTCAGTCCCCCATTATTTTAACGATGTTAAATTTAAATTTTCCCGCGCAAAGGGTATTCCGTGATAAGATAGTCAAAATGCCACCCGACACGATGATGAAAATATCATTAGTTGTGCCTTTAAATAAAAATAGGCGTAAGCCGTATATCAACAAAAAAATCCTACATGAGAGAAGCCCCAAAATGGGGTTTTTCAAATTTCAAATTTTCTAATTTTTTTAACCACTAAAAAATTATGTTTAAAAACTGAAAAAAATCAATATATTACTTTTTCAAGGTCATTAAGGGTTATTTAGGGTATTAAAACAATCACTAAGACAACCTCACTTATTGCAGATTTATTGAATATTACATTCGTAACTTGAATTCCAGGAAGCGAAATTTGCATCAAGAGGGATTAGAAAAATTCTTGAAGCTTTATTACGCGTGGAATTGTCTTCAGAATTTCTAAAACTGCTTAGGAATATTGCTTTTTTGCATACTGGAAAATAATTAATATTTTTTAAGCTAGAAACAAAATGGCGACATTCGTAACTTGAATGCGAGGAAACGAAATTTGCATCGAGGGATTAGAAAAATTCTTAAAGCTATACTACGCGTGGAATTGTCTTCAAAATTTCTTAAACTGCTTGGAAATAATGCCTTTTTCGCATACTGGAACATAATTGATATTTTTAAGCTAGAAACAAAATGGCGACATTCGTAACTTGAATTCGAGGAAACGAAATTTGCATCGAGGGATTAGAAAAATTCTTAAAGCTTTATTACGCGTGGAATTGCCTTCGAAAATTTCTTAAACTGCTGGGAAATAATGCTTTTTTCGCATACTGAAAAATAATTAATATTTTTAAGCCAGAAACAAAATGGCGACATTCGTAACTTGAATTCGAGGAAACGAAATTTGCATCGAGGGATTAGAAAAATTCTTGAAGTTTTATTACGCATGGAATTATCTTAAAAATTTCTTAAACTGCTTGGAAATAATGCTTTTTTTGCATACTGGAAAATAATTGATATTTTTAAGCTAGAAACAAAATGGCGACATTCGTAACTTGAATTCGAGGAAACGAAATTTGCATCGAGGGATTAGAAAAATTCTTAAAGCTTTACTACGCGTGGAATTGTCTTCAAAATTTCTTAAACTGCTTAAAAATAATGCTTTTTCGCATACTGGAAAATAATTGATATTTTTAAGCTAGAAAAAAAATGGCGACTTTCTAAACTTGAATTTCAGTGAGCAAAATTTGCATCAAGGATTAAAAAAATCTAAAAGCTTTATTACACTTGGAATTGTTTTGAAAAAGAGATCATGCATGACGAACATTTTCAAAAATCCATAACTGGTTTAAAAAATAGTGTATTGTTAAAAACAAAAATGATTTTAGTAGAAGAAAGTGTATCTTAAACCTTTATTTTTTAATTTTATTTCTGTATTTTATATTTTTCTTTTGGTGATCTCGCAACTTAAAACAAAAATTTACAACTCGCTTAAAAATGATTGCATTTTTTTTTAATAATTACATTTTTGTACGATTTGATTCTTGCATTGTATATTTTTTTAAATTTTAATCACTTAACTTAAATTGTATTTAAAAAATTGCACAACTCGCGTAATTGGTGTGATTTCAAAAACCGAAATAATTTCAGTGAAAGAATATTTTCTTGGCAGTTTTTAATTTCTGCACAATTTTATTTCTGTCCCAAATTTTTTGATTTCTTAAATTTAATTTTCCGTAACTAAACATATTAGAGCATTAATAACTCGCTTAAAAATTGGTGGATTTTCTAAAACCAGAATCATTTTTAATTTCTTATTTGTTCTATTTAATTTAATTTATTTAACGGATTCACTTTTTAGAGAATTATTTTTTTTCAATATGTTTTATATATACAAACATCTTTATTTAAGAATTGATACAAATATATATACATACATATAAAAATTTATGGTTTTCCGCAATTCTTAATTGGCTATCGACCGGAGCAATATGTTTTATTAAACCCTTATTGCACAAAAAAATGCAAAACGCATTTGCAAGTTAGTATCACTTAATACTAAATTTAATAGAAAACAAAGTAAGAGTTTAAAAAATATTATACATACTAATTGTTACATGTATGTTACATATATATTTTTTCGCAATTTTTAAAATTTACTGATGTACTAAATAAATCGAATGTAAATAATCTAAATTGGTAACGTAATATGAAATTAGACGAATAAAAGAAACATACGAGAACTTAAAACGTAGCTGGACTTGAATTTATATTCTAATTCTAATTTTTTTTTACAAATTTTCTGCATTTCATAATTTTTGTTTGTTTATTTGCACTCGATATAGCAAATATTTTCAAAAATTCGTTACTTGCGTAAAGATTGATGTATTTACAAAAACTAAAATAATTTTAGAAGAATATAAATTTCCATTCTTTTAAAATTATATTAGTTTTTCAATCTTTACACAAGTTACGAATTTTTGAAAATGTTTACTATATCGAGTGCAAATAAACAAACAAAAATTATGAAATGCAGAAAATTTGTAAAAAAAAAATTTGAATTAGAATATAAATTCAAGTCCAGCTACGTTTTAAGTCCTCGTATGACTTTTTTTATTCGTCTAATTTCATATTACGTTACCAATTTAGATTATTTATTAACTTCTGGACAATTTTATTTCTGCATTTATTATTATTTCTGCGAGTTTGTTTCTCGATGATTTTCTCAACCATTTCAAAAAATCACAACTCGCTTAGAAATTGGTTTATTTTCAAAAAACGGAATGATTTCGGCAGAATAATGTTTTCTTAATAATTTTCAGTTTTTCTATAATTCTATTTTCTGCATATAATATTATTTCTGCGATATTTTACTCTCAATAATTAGACAATTTTGAACCATTTTAAAACATTCACAACTCGTTTAAAAATTGGTGTATTTTCAAAAACCGGTATGTTTTCGGTAGAACGATATTTTGTTAATAAGTTTTCATTTTTATATAATTTTATTTCTGCATTTAATAATATTTCTACGATTTTTTTCCTCGATGATTAGTCAATTTTGAACCGCCATTTAATAAAAACCACAACTCGGTTAAAAATTGGTGGATTTTCAAAACCCAAAATGATTTTGGAAGAATAATATTTTTTTAATAATTCGCAGTTTTTACACAATTTTATTTCTGCAATTAATATTATTTCTGCGTCTTTTTTTCTCTCAATGATTCGACAATTTAAAAAAAAAAACATTTAAAAAAAATTTACAACTCGCTTAAAAAAATGTGAATTTTCAAAATCCAAAATGATTTCGGAAGAATAATATTTTCTTAATAATTCGCAGTTTTCACACAATTTTATTTCTGCAATTAATATTATTTCTGCGATTTTTTTCTTCTCACAATGATTAGACAATTTTGAAACGTCATTCACAACTCACTTAAAAATTTGTGGATTTTCAAATACCGGAATGATTTCGCCAGAATAATTTTTTCTTAATAATTCGTAGTTTTATATAATTTTATTTTTGCATTTATTATTATTTCTGCAATTTTCCTTCTCAATGAATGCACAATTTAAAAAAATTCACAAATCGTTCAAAAATTCGTGTATTTTCAAAAACTACTATCAGTACGGAAATATACTTTTTGATTTTTTAATAATTTTATTTCTTCATTCCTATCTTTTCCTTAATATTTTCCCTTGAAAAATTTAAGCAAGAATTTTAACAAATTCACAACTCGCTTAAAAATACTTTTATTTTTAAAAACCAGAATGATTTCGGAACAATAACGTACTCCTTGAGTTTTTAAGGAACACAATTTTATTATTAACCGTTAACGAACGAGCGCATTGTTGTAGAACAATGAACAGAAGATCGACGTAAGTTTAATAAATTAATTTCTTTATTACTAGAGCGAGAAAACCTTTGGCTAACGAGCTAGTTTATAATAGTCGCAACTATTACTGTACAACCGAAATTAACTTATTTGTGAATTTGCTTTTTGGTGGATTCGCCGGGAACTTAATATTTATAATGGATTAAATTAGTCGATAGAATTGTTGCGACAAGCAACACAATTTCTTTATTAAATCAGTCGACAGAATGATTACGAATATTCCCTTATAGATATTCAATTGATCTGTCATCTTTTAAAAATTGGCCGCCACAGTATATGGTGTCGTTTTGGCCAATCAAAAAAAAAAATTACGGAGTGTGTCTTGAAGCAAGGTATGGATATATTTATATGTTTATCTGTCAGCTGTGAGTACATGCTTGCAGCAGTTATAGTCGTATCATCTCTGTCACACACAATATGAAGCCCCGACGTCCCGTTCTAACTTCTCCCTCAAGTATGATTAATGATTACAGGTAAAAAAATGTAGATTTTTTTGTATTTTAATTGCAGATTTTTTCATTACAAAAAGGAATTACGTGTCCATCAAGGTTTCGCATTTATGGAAAATCGTTTAAATCCATTAAAGAGGGACACGTGTTCCTTTTCATGTCCCACAGGTGCCATTTCTCTAAGCGGATTTCCTCGTTGATATTTGTCTGCACACATTTTTTCTTTCATCTGTGAAGGGGTGGGATGTGTTTGAATCGTCACCGATACACGGTTTCCATTTCAATCTTCAAGGCCTCAGATTTTTCGGACGAGAGAAAGGAAAAGTGAAGTTAATCAATCGAACAAAATAATCTTACATTTCTGTTTGCCATTTCTAAACCAGTAGCAATATTAAATCTAATAATATATAAAGATTAATTAAGAATTGCTGTTGACTACACCATCAGGATTTTCCTTATCCCGAATTTAAACCCAAAATTCATTCATTCATTTAGGAATATGTTAGAGAGATAGAGAGACAATACATTTATTGAGACACTTTTATAAATGACCTCAACAGTAGCAATATTAAATCTAATAATATCTAAATATTTATTGAGAATCACACGCCATGAGAATTTTTCTTATCCCAAATATAAATCCAAAATTCATTCATTCATTTAGGAAAGTGTTAAAGAGAAAGAGAGACAATACATTTATGGAGACACTTTTACAAATGACAATTGATCAGAAGTCTTTCAGCCTTGAAATATGTTATTATTAACTCTTAACGAACGAACGCATTTTTGTAGAACAATGACCGGTAGATCGATGGAATTTTACCAAATGAATTGCTTTATTACTAGAGCGAGAAAAATTGTATAATTAACAAAATGATCTCATTTAAGAACTGATCTTTTGGTGGACGCGCCGGGAACTTAATTTATAATGCCGCGAATATGGCGACATTTATTCGTCAAGGGTTAATATCTTGCTTAAATTTGCATTAACTGTTAATAACCAATTGATTCAAATGCAAATTCTATTATTCTGGTCCGATGTCGCTAATCAAAATGTTCAACATAAACAACGCACTAATATTGTTCGGGGCGACAGAGAGGGATGTACTACGAACCTGATATGAGCACTAGGACGATCCACATGATCCCAACCAGGCTCTTCATCATGTCATTGTGGCGTCATCTCCACATGGCTGCTCGTCAATTACCTGCAATAAAACCGTATACCATTAGATACCGCCAGATATATACATCCACGGACCGCACCATTACGCGTCCGGAGAGAGGATGTTGTTTCCACCCCATTAAACCGCACCGTTATTACATGTCGCGAAAACTACAGCCGTGTTCCGTAATCATGGAATCGATTGATGGATGGGTTAATTATGCTTTATTATTTTCTGCTATAGAATAATTAAATTTCGTAAAATCATAAGATAAGTAATATTTTTCTTTTTAATAAAAAAGGAAGGATGTTTGAGGAGAGTGAATGATTAAGGGAATTGGCATAAGCGATTTACTGTTCGGCCACTAGAGTTCATTTTAATATTTAAGAGTTCATTTTCATAATGAATGGGACTAACACTAAACAACCATGGACTCGAATGATAACTTTTCGTTAATAAAAGCTACCGCCCGAGCGTGGGATTCGAACCCACGACGCCTCGCACCGAAAGCGAGAGTGTAACCGCTCATAAGATAAGTAATTGAATAATATTTATGGGAAACGATTAAGCAGATGCTTGCGGCGTAAGTGGGTGTGGGTTCGAGCCTTACACACTGGTGCGGGAGATTTAATCAACGAAAATTTACCGTTTGGTTTCATAGATGTTCAGGGGGTAATATCACAAGAGGTTATAATTTTACCGGACAAATTTCATTTTGCACGAATCATTGAATGGATACGAATTTCGTGATTTTTTTTTAACACGACTTTATACTTGCGTAAATGCGGTGGCAGCGAACGTGTTAATTGATCAATTTTTCAATTGATACATCAAGGAAATATACATACGATATTATTTACGACAAAAATGATTAAATCTTTAAATAAATTAATGTAACAATTAGTCTGAAATTAAGGGTATGGGCACTCCGACATTAATAATAAACGGACTAATTAGCCCCTGTGTGACTGTACGAAGAGGTATAAATACGCTAGTGGGAGATTCTTCCTCGCGTTAAATATGCATGGAAGTGGAAATTATTTATCGAATTTGTGTAGCGAGTGAGGAAGGGTGGGGAAAGAGAGACAGCAAATTGTGAGCAATTGAGCCATCAATATTTTGGCTGTTTACCTTATACATCCCCCGGAGTTGTTCCAGATTTGCCCACCCCCCCCTTCCCACCGAATATGATTTATGAACGACGGGGCTTCTCCGTGCACATCCCATTTTTCAATTTCAGCGGATGACACTTTGTATTTATTTAAGCAACCACTTCAGGATTTCATCCATCTTCAGCGAACGTGTTTTTTATCGTATTCAATTAATTTGAGGATTATTATGTATTTTTATTGAAGTTGTATTTAATTTTATCCGATAAACAACTTCAGTTTATATTCGTCCTCATATAGAATAAATAAGAGGTAAGCCATAAAATTCCGGCCATAGATTCCCCGGCGCATCTACCAAAACTTTAAATTTTATTTATATAGTCTCGTTCTGGAATTTAGCAAATATAACTATACAGGTTGATGGCCATTGTATTAATTATGTATTTAGTAAGTACAATAAACGTTTATTATTATTATTAACTGTACAGATGTTGTAAAGTATGGTTGAGAATGTTGTAGTACCAAATGTGCAATTTATCTCGGGTCTCGCTTATTTTTCATCACATTCACAAATCGTCCAGCCCTCATCCATCACGACTAAATTGCACACACACACCCACCGTCCTCCTCCGCGTTCTTTCTCACCACGAAATAAACAATATAAACGTCCGTGTAATACCACCTCGAAATATATCAGCCGGAAAAATGAAGACTTCCGCCCGAGGATAAACTGGAACGTAATGAACCTAATCCGTTCCGGGACTGTTTTTTTTTTATTGGGCGCAATCAACATTACCGAGTAACAAGTTTATATGTTTGAGTTACGAGATTATTCATGAAGTGAAATAATTAGTCGTAAGAACGAACAATAGTTATTTATGCAACAAGTGAGTAAAGTAATACTTTTTTTCATGAGTAGGAAAGACAAGTGAAAAAAAGTTGCTTTACTCTCGAGTTCCATACAAATTTTTTTCTACGTCCGTAACTTTAAATAAATTCGATAAAACCGTAATCAATTTTTATACGTAATAATACTTTTAAATGAAGAAAATAATAATAATCATCAAGTTTACTTGATCGGAAACGAATGTTTGACATTTATCGGCAGAACTTTTTTTCACGCAAAAGGGTGAAAAAATAAACCGTTATGGCACTTTTTTCACGCTTCCGGAAGGCTTAAGAAAACACATATTTTATAAACGCAAATTAATGAAAAAAACTGTACACTTTTTAACGGACGTAGAAAAAGTATGTTAGTAATCCAAAAAATTATTTTGCTTGAAACTTAAACTCGAAATTCGCTGAAATTAGTGTTGAAAATATCAATGATCTAGAGTGTCTAGCGTAAAATTATTATTTGTTATTTAATCGTGTTTCTGATCAAATATGTACTGTTTTTCGGCATACAGATGAGCACATTTGGTTGCATACGATGCGGTAAAGTCACTAAAAGTTGGAATGTTGATCTCAAAACCCATTGCCCTGTAAATGATTAACTCTGGAAACTAAGTTGGATTGGGTGCAATTGATTTAAATTTGAATCCTGTCCTCTCGGCAAGGGCTCATCGAGAGTGAAATTAATACACGCTGTTATGAAACTTCTGGCCACACAGCTTGAGCCTTTAACGAGCCCTTCGGGGGGCCGTCATCCATCTAATGACAACAGCTTTCGTGAACGGCAAAAACCATATTATTGTCAATTTCAGGTTAACATTTGTTCTTGCGCAAGTATATTTTCTGATGGGTCTTAATGAGATTTTTACAGTGACGTGTGGAAGCTCCGCATCCAACCGAGTTTTCTTTGCGAACGCGCCACGGGCTTCAAACTGACATTTTTTCTTGCGAAAGTACATTTTCCGAGGCGTCTTGAAGGGATCTTTCCAGTGATGTGTAGAAACACCGAATCGAACCAGTGGTTTCTTCAGGAAATTATTTCAAAGCCAATTTTTAAGTAAGAAGGGGGACCCTTGGGTAGTTTTTCAGGTTTTTGTCAAACATTATAAATTGTCAATTTTCGATTGATTTACACACGAGGAGCACAGATTTGAAAACCGCGTCCAATTTTGAGTTTTAGTTTGGCCGCTACGGCCGTTCAAAGTCTGAAAAATCGACTTTTTTTTAAATCTTCCAACATGTTTATGGTGACACGCTATTTTTTTGCTATTGAAGATAGTTGAAATTTTTTACCGCCAATATTTTCAGAGACGCATTGAAGGGATCTTTCCAGTGATGTATAGAAACCCCGAATCGAGCCAGTGGTTTCTTCAGGAAATTACACCATTGGGTGGATTTTCAGGTTTTCGTCAAAAATTAAAAATCACCAATTTTAATTGCAACCGGCTAATTAGCATACGAGGAGCACAGATTTGAAAACCGCATTCAATTTGGAGTTTTCGTTCATCCGCTACAGCCGATCAAAGTCTGAAAAGTCAATTTTTTTTTGAAAATTGTTCATGGTCACAAAATCGACTTTTTTCTTTTTCTGAAATTTTGAAAGTGGCACCGAATGTTTTTGCCAAATCACCAAATTTAATTGAATCGCAAAAAAAAATATTATTATTCCATCACAAATCGACCTCATCCATTGAATATCTTATAAAGAAAAGTTTAAATTTGTGATATTAAAATCTTTGCAGATTTTGTTTGTGGATAAATATATAAAATTAAATTGATACGTGCCAAGAGGTTACACCAGGGATCACCCGACACTTTGTAAATAATACTTTTGGGGATTACGGGGGGCATACGCTCCCCCGAAGTTTGGGGATTACGTCGTTATGTAAATTAGTATCGGCCTCGGATGGATTTTCTTAACGGTTCTGCTGTTAAATACCCTCTCAGGGTGAACTATTAAACATATAATACGTACTTATGTAAGATAGCGGAATATCATTTGCATATTTCCATTGTTATTAAATCGGTGATGGCTCAGTGTTTAACCCGAAGCTTAAACTTTGAACTTATTTTACACTTTGATTTTTATGTTGTAAGCCTAGTATCAAGAACATAAACTACAGGTAAATGTGAATATACCATGTCGTAGGTGAATATAGCACAGTTGAAGGCGAATAAACCACTTTTGGAGGTGAATATACCACAGTTGGAAGTAAATTTGAGTTATAAAAGCATCGTTGGAGGTGAATAATTTAAAGGTCGCGGTGAAGAAACCTGAGTTGACAAGTTGACTACCAACCACGGGGTACCTCGGTAGATATAGCACAGTTGAATGCGAATAAACCACTTTCGGAGGTGAATATACCACAGTTAGAAGTAAATTCGAGTTAGAAAAGCATAGTTGGAGGTGAATAATTTAAAGGTCGCGGTAAGGAAACCTGAGTTAACAAGTTGACTACCAACTACGAGGTAACTCGGTGGATATAACACAGTTGAAAGCGAATAAACCACTTTTGGAGGTGAATATACCAAAGTTGGAAGTAAATTTGAGGTCAAGAAATTTCGTTCGAGGTGAATAATTCACAGTCGGAGATGAATAATTTAAAGTTCGCAGTGAAAAAACTTGAGTTAACATGTTGGGTGCCAACTAGGAGATATTTCTGTGAATATAGCACTGTTTTCGGAAGCGAATATACTACAGCTGGAAGTAAATGAACCATGATTAAATAGTTGTTGAAAGTTCATGGTTAATTTACTTTGGCAAATTCGTAAATAATACAAAACACTTTCAAATAATTTATTGTGCAAAATCGCGACAATTGTTTCGCCACACTGCGGCTACTTTAGGCGAAGAAATGAACATTTCTTCGGCGAAACAATTGTCGCGATTTAGTGCAATAAATTATTTTAGAGTGTTATCGGTGTATTATTTACGAATTTACCAAAGAAAATTATATACATCTCATCTCCAATTTTTTTATTTATAATTCAGTTGATATGTATGAAGATGATGGGTGCGACCGTTACTATATGGTAGTTCATTGTCAGGTAACTTTGAATTAAACAACTTTCGACGTTTTTTTACCACGATTTATAAATAGTGGTAAAAAAACGTTGATGGTAAAGTTGATGATAAATAAAGTACAGAGAGATTAATAAATCACAGTTGAAGGCGTATAAAACAATAATTGGTGCAACTTTTTCATAAACATTTTATCTAAAAATATTTTTAAAATGTTTCTTATCTCCTTAAGCATTTTCACTTTTTATTAATTTATTTATTAACACCCTGTCCATCTGATCTCAATTTTTTTTTACTAATTTTTGCAATAAGCAAAACTTTTGAATTTGTTTGAAAAATTAAAAAAAAATTATTAACACCCTGCACATCTGATCTCGAAATTGTCTATACATTACTAATTTTTGCAACAATCGGAACTTTTCATAAAGAATGACTTTTCGTTATAAAATCAATAAGAAAGGATTCCTCTCCTCTCGTCAAGTCCATCCCAGGACACACTGTATATTTATACAAATAGAGAAAAAGAGAGGGAAAGAGCGAGAAAGCGGTATTAATATTTCCTTCAGAAGGGTCGATAGCCCTTCGGGAATTTTATATTATGAGTATCAACTGTATTTACACAGCGAGGACATCGGCAAGTTTTTTTCTTCCAGATGTTTCCCCAGCTTCACTGTTTTACGACAAGAGTTGAGCAAACTTGGATCCATTATTTTTATTGTGGCCTAACAGTTTTGCCAATATTTCAACGTGATAACCTCAGACTTGTTTGTAGCAGCTGTGTGCAGTTTTTGCTTTTAGTACCTCTACCTCCTTAAAAGTCCTTACTAGAAGTCTCAATGGCCGAAGTACCGCTTATTAAAAATCAATTTGGTTTTTTTTTTAATTCAACAATGTTCAATAGAGATATGGATTTTTGAAAATTTTCGTTTTAATTTTTTGAGCACTTGAATAAAAACTTCGCAGAAGAAAATATAAAACATGCAGGAAAAATTCTATAAAAAATCATCCTCAATGGTCAAAGTATGGCTTATTCAAAATCAATTAAGTTTTTGTAAATTTAACAATTTTCAATAGAAATATGAATTTTTGAAAATTTTCGTTTTAATTTTTTGAGCACTTGAACAAAAACATCGCAGAAGAAAATACAAAACATGCAGGAAAAATTCTGAAAAACTCATCCTCAATGGCTAAAGCATCGCTTATTCAAAATTAATAAGGTTTTTGCAAATTCAACAATTTTCAATAGAGATATGAATTTTTGAAAATTTACGTTTTAATTTTTTGAGCACTTGAACAAAATCAAAGCAGAAAAAATATAAAACATGCAGGAAAAATTCAGAAAAACTCATCCTCAATGGCCGAAGTAATGCTTATTAAAAATCAATTAAGTTTTTGTAAATTCAACTATTTTCAATAGAGATATGAATTTTTGTAAATTTTCGTTTTAATTTTTTGAGCACTTGAACAAAAACGTAGCAGAAAAAAATATAAAACAAACAAGAAAAATTCTGAAAAAATAATCCTCAATGGCTAAAGTATCGCTTATTCTAAATCAATTAGGTTTTTGTAAATTAAACAATTTTCAATAGAGATATGGATTTTTGGAAATTTCTGTTTTAATTTTTTGAGCACTTGAACAAAAACATAACAGAAAAAAATATTAAAATTATGAAAAACTCATCCTCAATGGCTAAAGTATCGCTTATCTAAAATCAATTTGGTTTTTGTAAATTCAACAATTTTCAATAGAGATATGAATTTTTGAAAATTTTCGTTTTAATTTTTTGAGCACTTGAACAAAAACATAACAGAAAAAAATATTAAAATTCTGAAAAACTCATCCTCAATGGCTAAAGTATCGCTTATTCAAAATCAATTAAGTTTTTGTAAATTCAACAATTTTCAATAGAGATATGAATTTTTGAAAATTTTCGTTTTAATTTTTTGAGCGCGTGAACAAAAACAGCAAAATAAAATTTAAAACATGTAAGAAAAATTCTATAAAAAATCATCCTCAATAGCTGAAGTATCACTTACTCAAAATCAATTAGGTTTTTCTAAATTCAACAATTTTCAATAGATATATGAATTTTTGAAAATTTCTGTTTTAATTTTTTGAGCACTTGAACAAAAACATGGCAGAAAAAAATAATAAACATGCAGCAAAAATTCTGAAAAACTCATCCTCAATGGCTAAAGTATCGCTCATTCAAAATCAATTTGGTTTTTGTAAATTCAACAACTTTTTAATAGAGATATGAATTTTTGGACACTTGAACAAAACAAAACATAGCAGAAAAAAATATAAAACATGCAAGAAAAATTCTAAAAAAATCATCATCGATTTCTAAAGTATCGCTTATTTAAAATCAATTTGGTTTTTGCAAATTCAACAATTTTCAATAGAGATATTAATTTTTGAAAATTTTCGTTTAAATTTTTTGAGCTCTTGAACAAAAACATAGAAGAAAAAAATATAAAACATGCAGGAAAAATTCCATTAAAAATCATTCTCAATGGTCGAAGTATGACTAATTCAAAATTAATTTGCTTTTTGTAAATTCAACAATTTTCAATAAATTTATGAATTTTTGAAAATTTCTGTTTTAATTTTTTGAGCACTTGAACAAAATCAAAGCAGAAAAAATATAAAACATGCAGGAAAAATTCAGAAAAACTCATCCTCAATGGCTAAAGTATCGCTTATTCAAAATCAATTTGGGTTTGTAAATTCAACAATTTTCAATAAAGATATGAATTTTAAAAAAATTTCGTTTTAATTTTTTGAGCACTTGAACAAAAACAGCAGAAAAAAATATAAAACATCTAGAAAAAATTCTGAAAACATCATCCTCAATGGCTAAAGCATCGCTTATTCAAAATTAATTAGGTTTTTGTAAATTCAGCAATTTTCAATAGAGATATGGATTTTTGAAAATTTCTGCTTTAATTTTTTGAGCACTAGCAGAAAAAAATATAAAACATGCAGGAAAAATTCCATAAAAAATCATCCTCAATGGTTAAAGTATCGCGTATTCAAAATCAATTAGGTTTTTGTAAATTCAATAATTTTTAATAGAGATATGAATTTTTGAATATTTTCGTTTTAATTTTTTGAGCACTTGAACAAAAACATAACAGAAAAAAATATTAAACATGCAGCAAAAATTCTGAAAAACTCATCCTCAATGGCTAAAGTATCGCTTATTCAAAATCAATTAAATTTTTGTAAATTCAACAATTTTCAACAGAGATATGAATTTTTGAAAATTTCTGTTTTAATTTTTTGAGCACTTGAACAAAAACATCGCAGAAAAAAATATAAAACATGCAGGAAAAATTCCATAAAAAATCATCCTCAATGGCTAAAGTATCGCCTATTTAAACCAAATTTTGTTTTTGAAAATTAAACATTTTTCAACAGATATATGAATTTTTGAAAATGTTCCTTTTAATTTTTTGAGCATTTGAACAAAAACATCGCAGAAAAAATATAAAACATACTAGAAAAATTCTATAAAAATTATCCTCAATGGCCAAAGTATCGCTTATTCAAAATCAATTAGGTTTTTGTAAATTCAACAATTTTCAATAGAGATATGAATTTTGGAAAATTTTCGTTTTAATTTTTTGAGCACTTGAACAAAAACATCGCAGAAAAAAATATAAAACATGCAGGAAAAATTCTATAATTTTTTTTTCTCAATGGCTGAAGTATCGCTCATCAAAATCAATTTGGTTTTTGTAAATTCAACAATTTTCAATAAAGATATGAATTTTTGAAAATTTTCGTTTTAATAGCACTTGAATAAAAACATAGCAGAAAAAAATATAAAGCATGCAGGAAAAATTCCATAAAAAATCACACTCAATGGCCGAAGTATCGCTTATTAAAAATCAATTTGGTTTTTGCAAATTCAACAATTTGCAATGGAGATAGCAATTTTTTAAATTTTCGTTTTAATTTTTTTGGGCACTTGAACAAAAACATAGCAGAAAAAAATATGAAACATGCAGGAAAAATTCCATAAAAAATCATCCCCAATGGCCGAAGTATGGCTTATTCAAAATCAATTTTGTTTTTGTAAATTTAACAATTTTTAATAGAGATATGAATTTTTGAAAATTTTTGTTTTAATTTTTTGAGCATCTAAACAAGGAGGAGCATTCGGATATTTTCGCAGTAATAATATTTAAAAATTATATTCTTACAATCATGTTTTGTAACAGTCGCAGTTTAAGTAGCAATCACTGTTTAGTTGTAATTTTAAGGAGCAATCACAGTTTAAGTCACAGTTGAAATAGCAGTGATTTTAAGTAGCAGTGATTTTAAGTAGCAGTGATTTTAAGCAGCAGTGATTTTAAGCAGCAGTGATTTTAAGTAACAGTGATTTTAAGTAACAGTATTTTAAGTAGCAGTGATTTTAAGTAACAGTGATTTTAAGTAGCAGTAAAATTCGGCTATTAGTAACAGTGATTTTTCAATATTAGTGAAAAATCACAGGTACGTGAAATATCGCCCATCCCTAGAACACACAATTCATATTGTTATCGAATGCTGCGGATTGATACGAACACAAAAGTGTAAAGTTTTAAGTATTTACGAGCTACGAGGCCGGTGCAGTTATTATTGTCGGGAATCCGCAGATATATCCAGAGGTAAACAATCGAATATCCCGTTAAAAACACGCCGTCCCCGGCCAAGCAGGCGGTGATTTATCACGCAGGGGTGGAAAATGGAAAGAGCGAGCGAGAGAGAGAGAGAGAGAGAGAATAGTCAAACTGGTTGGAAAATAAATCGCGAGTATGTATGTGTGTGTGGGTGTGCGCCCGCGGGAGAGGGATGATAATAACTGGGTCAACCTGCTGCGAGGAACGGCACCCCTGAATGCAAGCAAGGTCGCCTTACTGTCAACCCTTGGAGACCCTCGTAAAATCTATTACCTAATATACATCGCAGATGTATAACAGTTTGTTAAATAAAGATGTGAGAGAAATCCAATTGACGTAACAATTTTAAACTGAAATAATTAATACCCTAGAGCTTTTGTAAAAAATTGATCTTGTTCTGGATTTATCGGCAAATTTAGTCCCTGCTCGGGCGCCATATAACGGTTTAAGACATCTGTAGTCAGTGGAGGCTCGTGAAACATTTTGATGGTGGAGCCACTCAGCATATAATTTACTTTTTGAGAAAAGAAAAAAAACGATAATTGTTGCAAAATCATTGTTGACCCGTAAAAAAATATAAAAACAATTGCCATCCACTTGAAACTTCACAAAATCACTCAATATCAATTCAAGAGTGATTTGGTAGAAAATTCCAATACATTCCGTCGATTGCTTTGGCGATTTTTCATGTAAATTTATGAAAAATTGTAATCATTTTTTGTTGACGCGAAAAAAAATATAGAAACAATTGCCATCCACTTGAAACTTCACAAAATCACTCAATATCAATTCAAGAGTGATTTGGTAGAAAATTCCAATACATTCCGTCGATTGCTTTGGCGATTTTTCATGTAAATTTATGAAAAATTGTAATCATTTTTTTGTCGACGCGAAAAAAAATATAAAAACAATTGCCATCCACTTGAAACTTCACAAAATCACTCAATATTAATTCAAGAGTGATTTGGTAGAAAATTCCAATACATTCCGTCGATTGCTTTGGCGATTTTTCATGTAAATTTATGAAAAATTGTAATCATTTTTTTGTCGACGCGAAAAAAAATATAAAAACAATTGCCATCCACTTGAAACTTCACAAAATCACTAAATATCAATTCAAGAGTGATTTGGTAGAAAATTCCAATACATTCCGTCGATTGCTTTGGCGATTTTTCATGTAAATTTATGAAAAATTGTAATCATTTTTTGTTGACGCGAAAAAAATATAAAAACAATTGCCATCCACTTGAAACTTCACAAAATCACTCAATATCAATTCAAGAGTGATTTGGTAGAAAATTCCAATACATTCCGTCGATTGCTTTGGCGATTTTTCATGTAAATTTATGAAAAATTTTAATCATTTTTTGTTGACGCAAAAAAAAATATAGAAACAATTGCCATCCACTTGAAACTTCACAAAATCACTCAATATCAATTCAAGAGTGATTTGGTAGAAAATTCCAATACATTCCGTCGATTGCTTTGGCGATTTTTCATGTAAATTTATGAAAAATTGTAATCATTTTTTGTTGACGCGAAAAAAAAAATATAAAAACAATTGCCATCCACTTGAAACTTCACAAAATCACTAAATATCAATTCAAGAGTGATTTGGTAGAAAATTCCAATACATTCCGTCGATTGCTTTGGCGATTTTTCATGTAAATTTATGAAAAATTGTAATCATTTTTTGTTGACGCGAAAAAAATAAATATAAAAACAATTGCCATCCACTTGAAACTTCACAAAATCACTCAATATCAATTCAAGAGTGATTAGGTAGAAAATTCCAATACATTAGGTCGATTGCTTTGGCGATTTTTTATGTAAATTTATGAAAAATTGTAATCATTTTTTGTTGGCGCGAAAAAAAAAATATAAAAACAATTGCCATCCACTTGAAACTTCACAAAATCACTCAATATCAATTCAAGAGTGATTAGGTAGAAAATTCCAATACATTAGGTCGATTGCTTTGGCGATTTTTCATGTAAATTTATGAAAAATTGTAATCATTTTTTGTCGACGCGAAAAAAAAAATATAAAAACAATTGCCATCCACTTGAAACTTCACAAAATCACTCAATATCAATTCAAGAGTGATTAGGTAGAAAATTCCAATACATTAGGTCGATTGCTTTGGCGATTTTTTATGTAAATTTATGAAAAATTGTAATCATTTTTTGTCGACGCGAAAAAAAAAATATAAAAACAATTGCCATCCACTTGAAACTTCACAAAATCACTCAATATCAATTCAAGAGTGATTAGGTAGAAAATTCCAATACATTAGGTCGATTGCTTTGGCGATTTTTTATGTAAATTTATGAAAAATTGTAATCATTTTTTGTTGGCGCGAAAAAAAAAATATAAAAACAATTGCCATCCACTTGAAACTTCACAAAATCACTCAATATCAATTCAAGAGTGATTAGGTAGAAAATTCCAATACATTAGGTCGATTGCTTTGGCGATTTTTCATGTAAATTTATGAAAAATTGTAATCATTTTTTGTCGACGCGAAAAAAAAAATATAAAAACAATTGCCATCCACTTGAAACTTCACAAAATCACTCAATATCAATTCAAGAGTGATTTGGTAGAAAATTCCAATACATTCCGTCGATTGCTTTGGCGATTTTTCATGTAAATTTATAAAAAATTGTAATCATTTTTTCTTGACGCGAAAAATAATATAAAAACAATTGTCATCCACTTAAAACTTCACAAAATCACTCATTATCAATTCAAGAGTGATTTGGTAGAAAATTCCTATACATTCCGTCGATTGCTTTGGCGATTTTTTATGTAAATTTATGAAAAATTCTAATCATTTTTTGTTGACGTGAAAAAAAATATAAAAACAATTGACATCCACTTTAAACTTCACAAAATCACTCAAAGAGTGATTAGGTAGAAAATTCAAATACATTCCGTTGATTGCTTTGGCTTTTTTTCATGTAAATTTATGAAAAATTGTAATCATTTTTTGTTGACGCAAAAAAAATATAAAAACAATTGCCATCCACTTGAAACTTCACAAAATCACTCAATATCATTTCAAGAGTGATTTGGTAGAAAATTCCAATACATTCCGCCGATTGCTTTGGCGATTTTTTATGTAAATTTATGACCGTTTTTTTGTTGACGCGAAAAAAAATATAAAAACAATTGCCATCCACTTGAAACTTCACGAAATCACCCAATATCAATTCAAGAGTGATTTGGTAGAAAATTCCAATACATTCCATCGATTGCTTTGGCTTTTTTCATGTAAATTTATGAAAAATTGTAATCATTTTTTGTTGACGCGAAAAAAAAAATAAAAACAATTGCCATCTACTTGAAACTTCACAAAATCACTCAATATTAATTCAAGAGTGATTTGGTAGAAAATTCCAATACATTCCGTTGATTGCTTTGGATTTTTTTCATGTAAATTTATGAAAAATTGTAATCATTTTTTGTTGACGCAAAAAAAAATATAAAAACAATTGCCATCCACTTGAAACTTCATAAAATCACTCAATATCAATTCAAGAGTGATTTGGTAGAAAATTCCAATACATTCCGTCGATTGCTTTGACGATTTTTTATGTAAATTTATGAATTTTTTTTTGTTGACGCGAAAAAAAATATAAAAACAATTGCCATCCACTTGAAACTTCACAAAATCACCCAATATCAATTCAAGAGTGATTTGGTAGAAAATTCCAATACATTCCATCGATTGCTTTGGCTTTTTTCATGTAAATTTATGAAAAATTGTAATCATTTTTTGTTGACGCAGAAAAAAATATAAAAACAATTGCCATCCACTTGAAACTTCATAAAATCACTCAATATCAATTCAAGAGTGATTTGGTAGAAAATTCCAATACATTCCGTCGATTGCTTTGGCGATTTTTTATGTAAATTTATGAATTTTTTTTTGTTGACGCGAAAAAAAATATAAAAACAATTGCCATCCACTTGAAACTTCACAAAATCACTAAATATCAATTCAAGAGTGATTTGGTAGAAAATTCCAATACATTCCGTCGATTGCTTTGGCGATTTTTCATGTAAATTTATGAAAAATTGTAATCATTTTTTGTTGACGCGAAAAAAATAAATATAAAAACAATTGCCATCCACTTGAAACTTCACAAAATCACTCATTATCAATTCAAGAGTGATTTGGTAGAAAATTCCAATACATTCCGTCGATTGCTTTGGCGATTTTTTATGTAAATTTATGAAAAATTGTAATCAAAAAAAATATAAAAACAATTGCCATCCACTTGAAACTTCACAAAATTACCCAATATCAATTCAAGAGTGATTTGGTAGAAAATTCCAATACATTCCGTCGATTGCTTAGACCTTAGGGCCATAAACTCACAAACAAAATAATTTATTGGCGTATTTAGTCCCTGCTCGGGCGCCATGTAACGGTTTATGACACCCTTAGTATTTGTAAGAATGTTTAAATAATTTACATTGTTTCCAGTGCAGCTAAGGCTGGTGCTGGGTTTTTTCTCCTGTGTACGATCCTCAAGAATTGCATAATTTTTGTCCTTGATGTTTGAACAGCTTCCTTTCGGTTTATTTCACAGCGAACTGTACTTCTGTAGTTTTCTTTTATTTTCAGACATACCCATGAAACAATGTCTTCAAACGAGATGTCATCAAAAATCAAAAGGGCAGCAGACTTCGATAGGATAGACGAAGCACAAGATGGAGACGAGTGAAGATACATTGGAGAAGTCTTCATCCAGAAATTGGGTAAAGGTAAGTGATGATAATGATGAATAAAATTTAAATTAAAAACATCCAGAAATCGATCGACATCTAAGTGAATGATGATAAAGTTGAATATCATACTTTATGATCCTTTGCGTATACTGTACGATCGAAATGAAGAATTTATTTGGCTCCAACTTTGTTAATACCATTTAAAAACTTGATGCTCGTTTCTAAAAATATACTGCATAATGAGATTTATAAAATTTAAATTTCTTTTTCTTAAACTTTGTTGTTGGTATCATTTGAATACTTGATGTTCGTATAAGAAAAACCTCCTGCTCCTGCATACTGTAATTCAAGAAATTGAGAGTGTTAAAGATCCTTTGAGAACGCGAGTGTGCAACTCCCCCAAAACCGAGCGGTAAATCCAATTTACCAGACACGCGGAATTAATATTCCCCGGCGAACGTTCGACTACTTTTCTCCCATTTAACTAACCGACGTCGTCGTGAATTCCTCGTGGCGCGAAAAAGAAAAAACGCGACGTTTCCGCACGTGTGTACGACAACGTGGCGCGGCGTCATCGTCGTCGGGAAAATCGATCCGGGAGATTCCCTTCGAGGGCTCTTCCCACGAAAAAAGGGAAAGAAAAACTAGGTGACGATTCAATGAATGGGGAGACGCAATCCAATTCCGCACGAGCTGTTCCTCCGCTCTTCCCTAACCAACCCCCCATCGTGGTCGCCTTAAAATTGATCGAGGATTTTTTTTTGTTCGTTTTCTATTAGGAATTTTACGCGGGATTTAACTGAATCATTTGACAAGCTACAGTTGTACTCTCGAGAGGGTCGCTTCCTTGTTTTCTTATTCTTACCTATACAGTGTGGAAAATGATAAGCTTAATTTGTATGACAAGAGATTGCTTTCTTGTGTTACCTTCCTCTTTCTTACTCTTGCCTATACAGTGTGGGAAATGATTCTGGAAAACATCATTTTTGAAAAATTTGAAAAAATCGATTTTAATTAGATTATTCGCGATAACTGGCTTTGCTCGCCATCATCGATGCATGCGCATTTGAGTTGTTTACGTTTTAAGGATGATGCAATAGTTGGAATTGTTGAATCATGCACCCACTGATTTCACGTAGTTCTTTAACCTTCAAAGTAAGGGACTTTTTCATTCATTTATCACAATTCTTCCATAAAGTGTGATGTGATTATGTATTATTTCCCTATTTATATTAAAACACATTTTTTTGTAAATATATTTCACATAATTCTTTAACTCAATATGTGCCGGTTGCGAGAATAGAATAAACCATTAAGGGGAGAGTCTGTTCCCCGAAGGCGTCATCGACGTCGTCGCCCGCTCGCACCCCTTTATCATTTTCATAAAACGACCGTTTAATGGAGAAAATGGCGAAAATCAATAGTGATAATCGTGATTGCGCCCTTTTTAGCCTGTCCCACACTATTCTTCTTCCATCGGCCGATTAATCGCAGGCACATTTTCGCTAATTAACAAAAGGGCGCGCCCGCCCCACCGCCCCCCCTCCCCCACATAGTTTTACGCGAGAAATTCACTCGCCGCCCTAAATTATCGGTTATCTCCTCGTGGTGCCGTTAGACGAAAAGAAGGAGAGAAATACGAACGGGGCAATCTTCGAGGAGGCTAATTAAGCGTGTTGCCCTAATTAGTTGCCGTTTCGATTTCACTAGAAATATTTTTGCTGTGCCGTTTAATTAAGTTGAATTTATCCGATAAATAAATAAATCAAAGATGTGAAAATATGCAATTGAAAGTCCTCGATACGAAAAAATAGTTTGGCCTAGAAATTAATTCTCTAGCTAGTTAACTGAGTTTGATAAAATACATTTCATGTATCCGAAGTTTTAAGCGTTTTAATTAAATTCTGCATTATTTCGGGCTGCGCCTCTTCGGGCTCTGCAGACCTGATGAAATTGCATAAATTTGCAACTGATTCCAAGCCATTATGGCCTCCTTCCAGTACATCCGTAATGAATTTCAAGACGCTTCAACTAAAACTATTTTCATAAAATTAAACATTAATCATTACAATGGGAATTAATGAGGGCTATAGGACTAGGGAGAACTGCAGCACTTATTAAATTTTTTGATTCATTTATTGTTTTTTTTTTACAATGTCTACAGTCAAAATCATAAATCACCAACTAAAATAGGAACAAAAATCTGAAATAACAGTTTTATCGCTTAGGTTAAATGCAACTTTTCTGGATAAAACATTTTTTGAGAAGTTCGAACATAATTCGCACCTCGATCGTCAATAAATGCGGTTTCAACATGATGGCGCACCAGCTCAATTCGAAGGGTAAGTCATTCAAAAGTTGCATGCACATTTTCATGAACCGTCATTCTGACATTGCGCACATTCTCGATCGGAAAAAAAGACGCAAACAACTGCTACAAGCTTGTAACTTTCTAAGTTTACTCAAAATCAATTGTTCTTTGTGATTTAGAGAAAATCCGAAAACACCCCTCCGCCAAATTTCGAAATAACACACGAGAACTCTCTAAATTGCCATTCTGACATTGCGCTCATTCTCGGCCGGAAAAAAATACGGAAACAACTGCTGCAAGCTTGTAACTTTCTAAGTTTACTCAAAATCAATTGTTCTTTGTGATTTAGTAAAAACCCGAAAACACCCCTCCGCCAGATTTCGAAATAACACGCGAGAACTTTTTGAATTGTCATTCTAACATTTCGCTCATTCTCGATCGAAAAAAAAATACGGAAACAACTGCTACAAGCTTGTAACTTTCTAAATTTACTCAAAATCAATTGCTCTTTGCGATTTAGTAAAATTCCGAAAACACCCCTCCGCCAGATTTCGAAATAACACACGAGAATTTTTTGAATTTCCATTCTGATATTGCGCTCATTCTCGATCGAAAAAAAATACGGAAACAACTGCTGCAAGCTTGTAACTTTCTAAATTTACTCAAAATAAATTGTTCTTTACGATGTAGTAAAAACCCGAAAACACCCCTCCGCCAGATTTCGAAATAACACACGAGAACTTTTTGAATTGCCTTTCTGACATTGCGCTCATTCTCGATCGAAAAAAAAATTCGGAAACAACTGCTAGAAGCTTGTAACTTCCTAAATTTACTCAAAATCAAGTGTTCTTTGCGGTTTAGAAAAAATCTAAAAATATCCCTTCGTCAGATTTCGAAGAAAGTCAGATTTTGACTTTGAGCTTGAAAAACAACAGATTTGGCAAGTTTTTTTGAACGATGAGTATATTTCTTTATATTTTTTGAAAATACACTAAATTCGCTACATTTTGGAATTTAAATCATCAAAATCAAATAAGACGTTCGGGGGTTGAGCAATTTTTCAATATCAAAAAAACGATTTTGTTGACTTTGAGCTTGAAAAACAACAGATTTTGGCAATTTTTTTGAACGATAAGTATATTTCTTTATATTTTTTTTGAAAACACACTAAATTCGCTACATTTTGGAATTTAAATCATCAAAATGGGGCCGCGGTGGTCTAGTGGGTAGAGGTCCGGCCTCTGGACCCTGTTGGTGCGGGTTCGAGTCCCGTCCGGACGGTCACTTTTTCAGAACGAAAAATGGCCGTACGGGTCCCTGGGTGTCTAGTGTTTGTCCCCATTTCATTTAAATATGAATTATTACTATATATCGGTTGTGGCTGAATGCCCTAGTTGGCTAAGCCAAGTCCCCATCATCCTCGATTCCCTAACCCGAACTCCTGTCAATCATCTTTCCTTTAATAAAAAAAAAAAAAAAAAAAATCATCAAAATCAAATAAGGCGTTCGGGAGTTAAACAATTTTTCAAAATCAAAAACGCAATTTTGATGACTTTGACCTTGAAAAACAACAGATTTTCACAAGTTTTTTTGAACGATGAGTATATTTTTTTATATTTTTTGAAAACACACTAAATTCGCTACATTTTGGAATTTACATCATCAAAATCAAATAAGGCGTTCGGAAGTTGAGCAATTTTTCAAAATTAAAAACGCGATTTTGTTGGCTTCGACCTTGAAAAACAACAGACTTTGGCAAGTGTTTTTGAACAATAAGTGTATTTTTTTTATATTTTTTGAAAACATACTAAATTCGCTACATCTTTGGATTTAAATCATCAAAATCAAAAAAGGCGTTCGAAAGTTAAGCAATTTTTCAAAATCAAAAACGCAATTTTGTTGACTTTGAACTCGGAAAACAACAGATTTTGGCATACGATGAGTATATTTCTTTATATTTTTTGAAAACATACTAAATTCGCTACATTTTGGAATGTAAATTATCAAAATCAAATAAGGCGTTCGGGAGTTAAGCAATTTTTTTAAATCAGAAACGCGATTTTGTTGGCTTTGAACTCGGAAAACAACAGATTTTGGCAAGTTTTTTTGAACGATAAGTGTATTTCTTTATATTTTTTGAAAACACACTAAATTCGCTACATTTTGAAATTTAAATCATCAAAATCAAATAAGGAGTTCGGAAGTTAAGCAATTTTTCAAAATCAAAAACGCGATTTTGTTGACTTTAAACTCGGAAAGCAACAGATTTTGGCAAGTGTTTTTGAACGATGGGTATATTTCTTTATATTTTTTTGAAAACACACTAAATTCATTACATTTTGGAATTTAAATCATCAAAATCAAATAAGGCGTTTAGAAGTTAAGAAATTTTTCAAAATCAAAAACGCGATTTTGTTGACTTTGACTTTGAAAAACAACAGATTTTGGGAAGTTTTTTTGAACGATGAGTATATTTCTTTATATTTTTTTGAAAACACACTAAATTCATTACATTTTGGAATTTAAATCATCAAAATCAAATAAGGCGTTTAGAAGTTAAGAAATTTTTCAAAATCAAAAACGCGATTTTGTTGACTTTGACCTTGAAAAACAACAGATTTTGGGAAGTTTTTTTGAACGATGAGTATATTTCTTAATATTTTTTTAAAACACACTAAATTCGCTACATTTTGGAATTTAAATCATCAAAATCAATAAAGGCGTTCGGGAGTTAAGCAATTTTTCAAAATCAAAAACGCGATTTTTTTGACTTTGACCTTGAAAAACAACAGATTTTGGGAAGTTTTTTTGAACGATGAGTATATTTCTTTATATTTTTTGAAAACACACTAAATTCGCTACATTTTGGAATTTAAATCATCAAAATCAAATAAGGAGTTCGGGAGTTAAGCAATTTTTCAAAATCAAAAACGCGATTTCATTGACTTTGACCTTAAAAAACCACAGATTTTGGCAAGTTTTTTTGAACTATAAGTATATTTCTTTATATTTTTAGAAAGCACACTAAATTCACTACATTTTGACATTTAAATTTTTAAAATCAAATAACGCGTTCGGAAGTAACCAATTTTTCAAAATCAAAAAACGCGATTTTGTTGATGAAAAATTTTAGAGTATATTAATTTTCGTTACTTTGACATGAATATTTTGTATACTTTTAGCATATAAATGATCATGCTTTTAACACATCTCAGTAATTTTTAGAAATCGAAATCGCGAATTTGTTGCCTCTGAAGATTGGAAGATTTTGACAGTTTAATATTTCATAATACTTTTTAAAATAAAATAAATTAAAAATAATTGATCACAATCATCAATACCTTAGCAATTCTATAAAATCAAAAATTTCATATTTCGGCATGAATATTTCTCATACGAAATTGTTTTAAATGTTGTAGAAAGATAATAAATTGAGGAATTGCATTTTACGATTTTGAATCGATAATGATGTAAAAATCGAAACTTAATCGAATAAATAGTATAAAATTATTAATAATAATAATAATATGTTTATTAACGAAAAAACGCCTTTTACATGAATATACAGAATACTTATTAGAGCAATACATTTTTTTTTACTCGATTTAATTCGTTGGGATTCGGGATTCAGGGGATGTACATTAGGTGGAGATGGCAGAAGAAAAGGTGTCGATAACATCAGAATGTATACATTTCTTTAGTACATGAAAAATTAATTGGTTTTAGTTATTCATGTACCAACAATTAAATTTGTCAATACAGATAATTGTTCCATTATTTTAACAAGCAGCCACATTCAAATCAATTCGTGTTTCAATTTGCACAGTTTAAAATAGAAACCCATACATCTTCTCGACCCTCTTCAGCAATCAATACGCGATTGCAACTGAACATTCCATTATCCCCGTGATAAGGGGTGACTGGACCTATCCAGGTAACACCCCCCCCCCCGGGTTTAAATCCAATAAAACCAAACACGTGTGCCCCGGGGTGAGGGAGAGAGGGATTTCTGCTCGAGCGATCGCACGAGCCGCGAATTAGCAAATAATGGGGAAAACTTTTAATTTTTCAGCGATTATAATTTCCGTCCCCGAGGGGTTTAGCTGGTAAATGGGAGGAATTAAGGGCGGCCCCGAAATCCGGGGGATTAATAGAGTGCGTTCGCGAAAATTAATTTCATCAAAACGGTAATTGATTGAATTATTTATCGCATGGATTCATCTCTTATTCGTGAAGTTTGGGAAAACGAAAGTTGATTAATTCGTGTTTTTGGGGGAAATTAATCAATGTTATTGCTTTTAGTGTTGATTAACGTTCGGGGTTGGAGGCGTTCAGTTTGTGGTGCGTCTTAAAGATTTTGAAATAAAAATAAGCACTTGAAATTTCGACCATTTTGATTTTGAAATTGATGAATCTTTGAAGTGTCTTCTTTAAAGTCATGTATGCGAAATTAATCGTAACCCCTTCCGCCTCCCTCTAGCACCCCTGTGAAAAAAATGTTTTTTCAGGAACACATGTCCAACTTTGACGATGTGTATGGAGTTGAAAAAAAAAATTGTCGACTCGATCCACCATAAAGGCATTAAGATTTGATCAAATCCCAATGCAGGAATCAAAGAACGAAGTTCCTACGACGATCATGTAAGAAACAGTTACGTGTGCCTCATTCTCATCTGGTTTAATTCTTGTTTTATTGTGTTAAGTTAGCTCGGGATTATTTCTTTGGTTGGTGGGTTTACACACTTAATTCTTTTATCGTGGATATTTAGTGTATCTTTTCTCTTCTACTTTATCATCGTGCTGAGAATTATTGTTTGAATAAAATAATCGCAATCGGCACGAAGTGTAATTACAGAGGCAATTAACAGTTTGCAGGTGAGATTTGTTCCACCTGCAATTAGTCGCATCGTTGTTTGATTAATTAGTGTTTGCAGTGTTGTAAATCAACACTATCGCTTCAACACGAATGGTGAGTAGTTAAACAGTTTCTAAGTAAAGGTTTGGATAAGTTAATTTACACCATAACTGATGGAGGTAGCTCCTTATGTACTTGAGGAAAGTTTAATGTGTGCATCTCCCTATTTTTTGAAAGCAAATATTTTAAATTTGAAATCCTCCCTTATTGTATCTATTATATGCAATGTCAATGTTTGGTGTGAAATAATTGGTGGAAAAATTATTGGTCTATTCTTTATCGCTGGCAACTTAAATGGTGAAAAATGCCGAACGATCTCTTTCTGTCTGTGCTGCTAAAAAAATAATGTGCTGGACAACCATCATGTTGAAACCACATCATTTATCGTGAGTCAAAGGGAGGGTCTGTAAGATTTGTTTACCATAACTTTTGAACGAATTCAGTTATTTTAAAAATTAGCTCATTATCTTACTCTACTTTTGAAACTCCTTCGACTACAGTAAAACATGGATTCGAGACGCAATTAATAATTTGTATCGGATATCAACGATTTATCAACTTAATGCATTTGCACGTTAAATTCGAGAGTTTCCGGAAAGTTAACGACCAAAGGAATATGTTTCGGATGGAGGACTGCATGGATTTCGCAGTCACGCCTTCGAGCGGTTACTGATTACCATAAGGTATCGACTTTGCCTCATTACAATAAACCCCGGAGCGTCCCTCGTTCGCCACATCACGAGGAGGGATTCGTTTATATTACGAACTCAACTCATTACGCACCAAACTATTCTACGTTTTAATTTAACGACCGGAAGCCAAAAACACCAACAAACGTTATATATTAGCAGAGGCGTCTTAACATTTTATAAAGTCAGTAATAATAATAATAATAAGCCACAATACTCCACACCAGTAACGATATAATTTTTCAATTATTTTACAAGAGAAAAAGCAGAAACTTAAAACAATTTTTTTCAAAAATTCATAACTCGCGGAAAAATTGACATATTTTCAAAAATTTTAATTAATTTTAAAGGTAGATATCTTGTGAATACCGGGTGTGGCACTTAAGACGCCTCGGACCATAGCTCCTTTACGATAAAAGCTATCGAAAAAAATCTACGAACAAAGTGGTGCATAGTTACCGTCGCTATGTTTTAAAAATATTTCTAATCATCAGTGGCGTGCCGTACTCCAGTGGCGTACCAAACTTATGTTTTTTTAAATGGAATGCCCTATTTTTTATTGCATATTTGGAAAGTGCTCGACGAGTACTTATTTTTTTATCTAACATGTTATACCCTTCACTTTAGCGGTTTCGCTGTTATAACCCATTCTTTCAAAATTGCGCCCCATTTTTGAGATTTTTTTATAGAGAAACTAATTGACGCCGGCGCCTAAATTTTGAATTGAGGTACAGGTTAAGACCTCGTATACCTTCACATAATTTTTTTTCGGGTAATTTATGGCAAAAAAATAATTTTTTATTGATCTTCGCATGTTGTCATTTTTTCCGAAAATTTCAAATGGCTCCCCCCTAAAAAAATTACGGCGTTGTACAGCCAAAACTCTAAATTTTTCATTGGTGTAAAAAAAATACACATTGCATAACAAAATTTCGGAGAAAAAAGGAATTTCGTCGCAAATGTCGGGAAACGTTTTCCGTTCCCAAGTGTGCCATGAGAAAACAAAAGATTGGTAATTGTCAAAGTAAATTATTAGACGTCAGTAGCAGCCATAAGTCATTTTTGATAAACGTTCTAAAAATGTTCCGAACTCAAGAGGAAATGGTTGACATGATATTTATTCTTGGAGAATGTAACAAGAATTGTTTCTTGGCATCACGAGTGTACGCTGCGAGATATCCGCACAGGGCACATCCAAATGAACGTGCGTTTCAAAAAGTGTTGGAGAGATTTACTACTACGGGAAGTGTGAAACGGCCAAGGAGAGTTAGAAAGAAGGCAGTTATTACCGAAAATAATGAACTGCGGTATATCACCAGAAGTTGCGGTTATGCCTCCAGCAGGAAGGTCGTCATTTCGAACATTTAGTTTAAGTTGTTAAATTTTCTTTATCTGCATTTTTCATATCATGTTGAATAAATAGGTACATACTATTATGTTGACCGTATTTGTGTATTTGTTTTGGTACTTTGACAATTACCAATCTTTTGTTTTCTCATGGCACACTTGGGAACGGAAAACGTTTCCCGACATTTGCGATGAAATTCCTTTTTTCTCCGAAATTTTGTTATGCAATGTGTAATTTTTTTTACACCAATGAAAAATTTAGAGTTTTGGCTGTACAACGCCGTAATTTTTTTAGGGGGGTGCCATTTGAAATTTTCGGAAAAAATGACAACATACGAAGATCAATCAAAAATTATTTTTTTTCCATAAATTACCCGAAAAAAAATTATGTGAAGGTATACGAGGTCTTAACCTGTACCTCAATTCAAAATTTAGGCGCCGGCGTCAATTAGTTTCTCTACAAAAAAATCTCAAAAATGGGGCGCAATTTTGAAAGAAGGGGTTATAACAGCGAAACCGCTAAAGTGAAGGGTATAACATGTTAGATAAAAAAATAAGTACTCGTCGAGCACTTTCCAAATATGCAATAAAAAAAAGGGCATTCCATTTAAAAAAACATAAGTTTGGTACGCCACTGGAGTACGGCACGCCACTGATGATTAGAAATATTTTTAAAACATAGCGACGGTAACTATGCACCACTTTGTTCTTAGATTTTTTTCGATAGCTTTTATCGTAAAGGAGCTATGGTCCGAGGCGTCTTAAGTGCCACACCCGGTATATTTAACGTTTTGAGCAATTTGATCAAAGAAGTATTATTTTTTTTTCGAAGTATGCGACAAATTAAAACGTTAATTTTCAAAAATTCATAACTCACGGAAAAATTGACACATTTTCAAAAATTCTGATTAATTTTAAAGGTAGATGTCTTGTGAATATATTTAACATTTTGAGCAATTTTATCAAATAAGTATTAATTTTTTTTCGATTTTTTTATCAAAGTGTGCGACAAATTAAAACGTTAATTTTAAAAAATTCATAACTCACGGAAAAATTAACAAATTTTCTAAAATTTAAATTAATATTAAAGGTAGATGTCTTGTGGATATATTAAACATTTTGCGCAAATAATTAAATAAATATTTTTTTCGTTTTTTTTTATTGAAGTGTATTCATTTTAAAAAATTTATAACTCACGGAAAAATTGACAAATTTTCAAAAATTTTAATTAATCCTAAATAAAGATATCTTGTGAATGTATTCAACATTTTGAGCAATTTTATCAAATAAGTATTAATTTTTTCTCGATTTTTTTTTATCGAAGTGTGCGACAAATTAAAACGTTAATTTTCAAAAATTCATAACTCACGGAAAAATTGACACATTTTCAAAAATTCTTATTAATTTTAAAAGTAGATGTCTTGTGAATATATTCAACATTTTGAACAATTTTACCAAATAAGTATTAATTTTTTTTAGATTTTTTTTATCGAAGTGTGCGACAAATTAAAACATTAATTTTCAAAAATTCATAACTCGCGGAAAAATTGACACATTTTCAAAAATTCTAATTAATTTTAAAGGTAGATGTCTTGTGAATATATTCAACATTTTGAGCAATTTTATCAAATAAGTATTAATTTTTTTCGATTTTTTTATCGAAGTGTACGACAAATTAAAACGTTAATTTTAAAAAATTCATAACTCACGGAAAAATTGACACATTTTCAAAAATTCTAATTAATTTTAAAGGTAGATGTCTTGTGAAAATATTCAATATTTTGAGCAATTTTATCAAATAAGTATTATATTTTTTTTCTTCGAAGTGTCCGACAATTTAAAACGTTAATCTTCAAAAATTCATAACTCACGGAAAAATTGACACATTTTCAAAAATTTTAATTAATTTTAAAGGTAGATGTCTTGTGAATATATTTAATATTTTGAGCAATTTTATCAAATAAGTATTAATTTTTTTCGATTTTTTTTTATCGAAGTGTGCGACGAATTAAAACGTTAATTTTCAAAAATTCATAACTCACGGAAAAATTAACAAATTTTCTAAAATTTAAATTAAAGTTAAAGGTAGATGTCTTGTGGATATATTAAACACGTTGAGCAAATAATTAAATAAATTATTTTTTTCGATATTTTTATTGAAGTGTATTCATTTTAAAAATTTCATAACTCACGGAAAAATTGATACATTTTCAAAAATTCTAATTAATTTTAAAGGTAGATGTCCTGTGAATATATTGAATATTTTAGGCAATTTTATCAAATAAGTATTAATTTTTTTTCGATTTGTTTTTATCGAAGTGTACGACAAATTAAAACGTTAACTTTCAAAAATTCATAACTCGCGGAAAAATGAACAAATGTTCTAAAATTTAAATTAATGTCAAAGGAAGATGTCTTGTGGATATATTAAACACTTTGCCCAAATAATTAAATAAAAAAAAAATTTCGATTTTTTTTATTGAAGTGTATTAATTTTCAAAAATTCATAACTCACGGAAAAATTGACACATTTTCAAAAATTCTAATTAATTTTAAAGGTAGATGTCTTGTGAATATATTCAGCATTTTGTGCAATTTTATCAAATAAGTATTAATTTTTTTTCAATTTTTTTTATCGAAATGTGCGACAAATTAAAACGTTAGTTTTCAAAAATTCATAACTCACGGAAAAATTAACATATTTTCAAAAATTTTAATCAATTTCAAAGGTAGATATCTTATGAATATATTCAACATTTTGAGCAATTTTATCAAATAAGTATTAATTTTGTTTCGATTTTTTTATCGAAATGTGCGACAAATTAAAACGTTAATTTTAAAAAATTCTTAACTCACGGAAAAATGAACAAATTTTCTAAAATTTTAATTAAGTTTAAAGGTAGATGTCTTGTGAATATATTCAACGTTTTGAGAAATTTTATCAATTAAGTATTAATTTTTTTTCGATTTTTTTTATCGAAATGTGCGACAAATTAAAACGTTAATTTTCAAACATTCATAACTCACGGAAAAATTGACACATTTTCAAAAATTCTAATTAATTTTAAAGGTAGATGTCTTGTGAATATATTCAACATTTTGAGCAATTTTATCAAATAAATATTTTTTTTTTCGATTTTTTATCGAAATGTGCGACAAATTAAAACGTTAATTTTCAAAAATTCATAACACGGAAAAATTAACACATTTTCAAAAATATAAATTAATTTTAAAGGTAGATGTCTTGTGAATATATTCAACATTTTGAGCAATTTTATCAAATAAGTATTAATTTTTTTCGATTTTTTTATCGAAGTGTACGACAAATTAAAACGTTAATTTTAAAAAATTCATAACTCACGGAAAAATTGACACATTTTCAAAAATTCTAATTAATTTTAAAGGTAGATGTCTTGTGAAAATATTCAATATTTTGAGGAATTTTATCAAAGAAGTATTATATTTTTTTTCTTCGAAGTGTCCGACAATTTAAAACGTTAATCTTCAAAAATTCATAACTCACGGAAAAATTGACACATTTTCAAAAATTCTAATTAATTTTAAAGGTAGATGTCTTGTGAATATATTTAACATTTTGAGCAATTTTATCAAATAAGTATTAATTTTTTTCGATTTTTTTTTATCGAAGTGTGCGACGAATTAAAACGTTAATTTTCAAAAATTCATAACTCACGGAAAAATTAACAAATTTTCTAAAATTTAAATTAAAGTTAAAGGTAGATGTCTTGTGGATATATTAAACACTTTGAGCAAATAATTAAATAAATATTTTTTTCGATATTTTTATTGAAGTGTATTCATTTTAAAAAATTCATAACTCACGGAAAAATTAACACATTTTCAAAAATTTTAATTAATTTTAAAGGTAGATGTCTTGTGAATATATTCAACATTTTGAGCAATTTTATCAAATAAGTATTAATTTTTTTTCGATTTTTTTTATCGAAATGTGCGACAAATTTAAACGTTAATTTTCAAAAATTCATAACTCACGAAAAAATTGACATATTTTCAAAAATTTCAATTAATTTTAAAGGTAGATATCTTGTGAATATATTCAACATTTTGAGCAATTTTATCAAATAAGTATTTTTTTTTTTTTCGATTTTTTTTATCGAAGTGTGCGACAAATTAAATCGTTAATTTTCAAAAATTTATAACTCACGGAAAAATTAATAAATTTTCTAAAATTCTAATTAACTTTAAAGGTAGATATCTTGTGAATATATTCAACATTTTGAGCAATTTTATCAAATGAGTATTAATTTTTTTTCGATTTTTTTATCGAAATGTGCGACAAATTAAAACGTTAATTTTCAAAAATTCATAACTCACGAAAAAATTGATATATTTTCAAAAATTCTAATTAATTTTAAAGGTAGATGTCTTGTGAATATATTGAACATTAAATTGTGGATATATTAAACATATTTTGAGCAATTTATCAAATAAGTATTACTTTTTTTCGATTTTTTTTTTATCGAAATGTGCGAAAAATTAAAACGTTAATTTTCAAAAATTCATAACTCACGGAAAAATTGACACATTTTCAAAAATTTTCTATTTTTAATTTTAAAGGTAGATGTCTTGTGAATATATTCAACATTTTGAGCAATTTTATCAAATAAGTATTTACTTTTTTTCAATTTTTTTTATCGACAAATTAAAACGTTAATTTTCAAAAATTCATAACTCACAGAAAAATTGACACATTTTCAAAAATTCTAATTAATTTTAAAGGTAGATGTCTTGTGAATATATTCAACATTTTCAGCAATTTCATCAAATAAGTATTAATTTTTTTTCGATTTTTTTATCGAAGTGTGCGACAAATTAAAACGTTAATTTTCAAAAATTCATAACTCTCGGAAAAATTGACACATTTTCAAAAATTCTAATTAATTTTAAAGGTAGATGTCTTGTGAATATATTCAACATTTTGAGCAATTTAATCGCATAAGTATTTACTTTTTTTCGATTTTTTTTTATCGACAAATTAAAACGTTAATTTTCAAAAATTCATAACTCACGGAAAGATTGACACATTTTCAAAAATTCAAATTAATTTTAAAGGTAGATGTCTTGTGAATATATTGAACATTTTGAGCAATTTGATCAAATAAGTATTAATTTTTTTCAATTTTTTTTTTATCGAAGTGTGCGATAAATTAAAACGTTAATTTTCAAAAATTCATAACTCACGGAAAGATTGACACATTTTCAAAAATTCAAATTAATTTTAAAGGTAGATGTCTTGTGAATATATTCAACATTTTGAGCAATTTTATCAAATAAGTATTTACTTTTTTTCAATTTTTTTTATCGACAAATTAAAACGTTAATTTTCAAAAATTCATAACTCACAGAAAAATTGACACATTTTCAAAAATTCTAATTAATTTTAAAGGTAGATGTCTTGTGAATATATTCAACATTTTGAGCAATTTCATCAAATAAGTATTAATTTTTTTTCGATTTTTTTATCGAAGTGTGCGACAAATTAAAACGTTAATTTTCAAAAATTCATAACTCTCGGAAAAATTGACACATTTTCAAAAATTCTATTAAATTTTTTGTTCAAGTCTTCACTACTAAAAATATTAATTTTCAAAATTGATTCAAATTCTTAAGGAATTCAACGCTGACCATGGGTCACCCCACGAGCCTTCACTGCTTCATTAAACGTTGGGTTGGGGTATTTATTCTTAGATTTAATAGACCATAGTTTATAACTGCTGGATACGTTTTACATAAAAACAATAACAAATAACAAACTTCACCACGCATCCATCCAACAGACCCGTATTTCCACTCGGAAAACAGCAGATCCGGGTCGTCCCGCGAAGTTTCAGTTTTAATATTTATTCAAATGAAAGGGCGCCCCCCTTTGTTCTCGAAGGAAACTTCGGCTTATTTTGAGTTTTCGACACATAGGGAAAGCAGCAGCTCGAGATCCACTGTAACGAATGCAAGGAGTAAAGTTTTCGAATTGACGATGAACTCGGAATGTAATTAAATCTTTGCCGAAGTATTTGTCCCGAATAGAAGTTTCACATGTGCGGAATAATCGGAAACTGGCTTTAGTTTTCCCCGTGGATACCGAAATGCATCCAACATCTGCGAGACAGTTTCGATATAATCCCTCGGGGAGCTTTAAAAGCGCGCCGAGCCGCAAATAACGGAAAAAAACAGTATCGGGGGAAAATGGAATGTTCTTCAATACTGTTTTGGGAAACTGCCGCATTGTATATTTTTCAAATTTAATATAATATTTCGCATTTTAGACAAATTAAATTACTCGATGCACAACTTTATTTTAAGATTCTGTAAGAATCTGAAAACACGTTAACACTTGTTTCTGGAAAATCACGCGAGGATGAAGCCCTTTAAAACTTTAAAGAGGCAATTTTTAAGCTGCACGGAATATATTAATAAACAATTGCTACAAACTCAAAACTTTTCAAATTTACTCAAAATTGATTATATTTTAAGATTCTATAAAAATCTGAAAACACGTTAACACTTGTTTCGAGAAAATTATGCGAAAATGCGACCTAAAAAAGTGCTCCGTTTTTTTTTTTAAGGCAGAAAACGGTTAAATCTTTCTTTCGGTTTTCAGAATTTTACTAACAGCTTTTCTATGGTTCCATTCATCAAATTGGAGAAAGATTTCTTTTTGACATCCCTTTATAGTAACAGCAGTTACCATTGTTGTAAAGTATTGCGAGAAAATGTTCTTCTCATCCAAAAAATATTTAGCGATAACTGAGAATTTTCATGGCGTGTGTTACCGTACACCTGCTCTCTTTCTAGATATTTATTAAAATTTCTTCCGGCGCGGTCCAATTTATACATAGGAATGTTGAGACGCGAAGGAATTCATCGCGGAAGCGTATATTGAGAATATGGTAATGCGATCGAAGTTTCGAATAAAGTTTTTGCTTTACTATTTCCGAGAGTTTCCTTAGATATTGAATGAAGCTGTCAAGAGTTTTAACATGTAATATACAGGGTGATTGTATACAGTTTTAACACACTGTAAAACAAGAATTTACTAGGCGATTTAAGGCCTTCTATGCAAATTAATTATTTAATTTACAGTTTAAATCTTAATTTTAGTTCTCATATTGCTACACCCACAAATTTTATGTTGTAAATTTAATTGTAAAATGGTGATTTACCATAATAAATGTATTATTATTATTATTATTACTATTATTATTAAATATCACGTCTACAAAAAAAATATATTTCTTTTTTTTTAATTTTACCAATTATATTGTAAACGTGTTTGGCGATTGATGTAAATTGCCTAGCGAATACCACAGCTGCTGCTGCTGTTGTCTAAAATATTTATTATTTTTTAATTGTACCAATTATATAGTAAATGTGTTTTGTATTTGGGCCGCGGAGCAAAAATAATTCAATTAGCGTCCGCACGGTTGAAGCTAAAACGTTTGCACGTGGAGTGGAAAGAATAATTCGTAAACTTTATGCAAATCCCTCGCCTCTAATTAAATCCAAACCACACGTCCTATAAATTTCCACGTCTCGCGCGTTTACTATTTTTGTTTTTGCAGTTTTTGCTAAATCTCTGCATTTATTGCGCTCCACTTACTTGCATACTAAACGCCTGGTGAATTATATCGTAGAGATTTGGAAATAATGGGCGAAAAATCTTCCGCCACCACTAGTGTTGTAATTTTGAAACTCGCTGTTTTAAAACTGCATTATGTGTGCTATACATCAATAAAAGAAAATAATTTGTATCCTACTCGGTTTGGTTTTTATCGGCTCACTAAATCAGGTAGTTATTTCGGCCGCACCGTGTACATTGCATAAATTAGCATTACATCCAACTTTAGACTGGATTTACGCCAAGGGAACGATTTCCTGGAAGTCCTGGCTGGCTGTGAAATCAAACATTCAAGTCTAAAACATTGACAGTCGCGGCTTTTCGACTTGAAAAGAAAAAAAAATCACTAAAGAAAAACGAAAAACCGGATGACGCGCTCTAGAAGAGTAGGGGGTGTTTGAAATTTTTTGAAAAAAATACATACGAAGGCTCGTCTTACCCCGAACCATCCCTGAAAGTTTCAACTCTTTGATATAAATAGAAAAAAAATCACTAAAAGAAGAAAAACGAAAAACCGGGTGACGCGCTCTAGAAGGGTAGGGGGTGTTTTAAAATTTTTGAAAAAAATACATATGAAGGCTTGTCTTACCCCGAACCATCCCTGAAAGTTTCAACTCTTTGATATAAATAGAAAAAAAATCACTAAAAGAAGAAAAACGAAAAACCGGATGACGCGCTCTAGAAGAGTAGGGGGTGTTTGAAATTTTTTGAAAAAAATACATACGAAGGCTCGTCTTACCCCGAACCATCCCTGAAAGTTTCAACTCTTTGATATAAATAGAAAAAAATAAATCACTAAAAGAAGAAAAACGAAAAACTGGATGACGCGCTCTAGAAGGGTAGGGGGTGTTTTAAATTTTTTGAAAAAAATACATACAAAGGCTCGTCTTACCCTGAAGGATCCCTAAAAGTTTCAACTTGATTTATATAAATAGAAAAAAATAAATCACTAAAAGAAGAAAAACGAAAAACCGGATGACGCGCTCTAGAAGAGTAGGGGGTGTTTTAAAATTTTTGAAAAAAAATACAGATGAAGGCTCGTCTTACTCCGAACGATCCCTGAAAGTTTCATCTCTCTGATATAAATAGAAAAAAATAAATCACTAAAAGAAGAAAAACGAAAAACCGGATGACGCGCTCTAGAAGGGTAGGGGGTGTTTTAAAGTTTTTGAAAAAAATACATATGAAGGCTCGTCTTACCCCGAACCATCCCTGAAAGTTTCAACTCTTTGATATAAATAGAAAAAAAGAAATCACTAAAAGAAGAAAAAAGAAAAACCGGATGACGCGCTCTAGAAGGGTAGGGGGTGTTTTAAAAATTTTGAAAAAAATACAGATGAAGGCTCGTCTTACTCCGAACGATCCCTGAAAGTTTCATCTCTCTGATATAAATAAAAAAAAATAAATCACTAAAAGAAGAAAAACGAAAAACCGGATGACGCGCTCTAGAAGGGTAGGGGGTGTTTTAAAATTTTTGAAAAAAATACATATGAAGGCTCATCTTATCCCGAACCATCCCTGAAAGTTTCAACTCTTTGATGTAAATAGAAAAAAAGAAATCACTAAAAGAAGAAAAACGAAAAACCGGATGACGCGCTCTAGAAGGGTAGGGGGTGTTTTAAAATTTTTGAAAAAAATATATATGAAGGCTCGTCTTACCCCGAACCATCCCTGAAAGTTTCAACTCTTTGATGTAAATAGAAAAAAGAAATCACTAAAAGAAGAAAAACGAAAAACCGGATGACGCGCTCTAGAAGGGTAGGGGGTGTTTTAAAATTTTTGAAAAAAATACAGATGAAGGCTCGTCTTACTCCGAACGATCCCTGAAAGTTTCATCTCTCTGATATAAATAAAAAAAAATAAATCACTAAAAGAAGAAAAACGAAAAACCGGATGACGCGCTCTAGAAGGGTAGGGGGTGTTTTAAATTTTTTGACAAAAATATATATGAAGGCTCGTCTTACCCCGAACCATCCCTAAAAGTTTCAACTCTTTGATATAAATAGAAAAAAAGAAATCACTAAAAGAAGAAAAACGAAAAACCGGATGACGCGCTCTACAAAGGTAGGGGGTGTTTTAAAATTTTTGAAAAAAATACATATGAAGGCTCATCTTATCCCGAACCATCCCTGAAAGTTTCAACTCTTTGATGTAAATAGAAAAAAAGAAATCACTAAAAGAAGAAAAACGAAAAACCGGATGACGCGCTCTAGAAGGGTAGGGGGTGTTTTAAAATTTTTGAAAAAAATATATATGAAGGCTCGTCTTACCCCGAACCATCCCTGAAAGTTTCAACTCTTTGATATAAATAGAAAAAAAGAAATCACTAAAAGAAAAAAAAAACGAAAAACCGAATGACGCGCTCTAGAAGGGTAGGGGGTGTTTTAAATTTTTTGAAAAAAATACATACGAAGGCTCGTCTTACCCCGAACGATCCTTGAAAGTTTCAACTCTTTGATATAAATAGAAAAAAATAAATCACTAAAAGAAGAAAAACGAAAAACCGGGTGACGCCCACTGAAAGGGTATTGGGTGTTGCAAAAATTTTGAAAAAAATACATATAAAGGCTCGTTTTACCCCAAACCCTTCCTAAAAGTTTCAACTCTCTGATATAAATAGAAAAAAATACGTCCTCGAAAGAAATAAAAAGGAAAGAAGAAAATGTCCGGGGTGGGCCGAATAGAGCGCCCTGTAGGGGCGGCGGGTGGTCGGAAGTTTCTGAAAAAATTAGGGATTACGGGCCGTCTCACCTCCCGCCTACCCAGCAAGTTTCATCTCTTCGATTTCCATAGAAAAAAATACGTCGCCGAAAATACGCCGGAAAATAGAAAAGGGGGCGTGGCCTGATTGGGGTAAAAATTCAAAAATCGGGCACCGAGAGTCTCTTTGAAATGGTTTTTAATTTGTAGAAAACGTGGCCGCCACCCTCGCCCTCCGCCGCTAACCGACTTCTCCTCCGGCGCGTCTTGATGTTTTTTTTTCGATTTTCAAAAATTTGCCCAGAGGGCTCTGCTGATTTTAGAGGGGCGGGAGTGGTCGGGATCGACTCGATCGACAATTTTGCACAATGTGAGAAAAAAAAAATTTGAGCGTACTTTAAAACGCATTTTCAGGGGGTGTGGCCTACCCCTGGGGGGCGGGGCTTAATTACCAAAATCTAATAGTTTATTTCATTTAGCGTCCTCTATACGGTGTTAAAATTTCAAATCGATACGATTTGTAGTTTCGGAGGGTCACGTACAATACAAAAAATAAATTCACTGTAAAATCAAACATGAATTGACCGTCAAGCAACAAATAAATTCTTGTTTGCGTGATGCGAAAGCAATTGTGCAATATTTTCGTGACACAGAATCCTTACAATACAGAAAACGGCTCTTTTTAGAATGGATTTAGTTTTGTAAATAAAACACTTTCTTTGTTATTTATAATTCAAAATGTATCACGTAAAGTAAACGCCGCCAGTGTCAATCAATTGATTTAGATTTTACAAAAGTAGACCGTCTAGTGGTAATATAACTTGTTCCAATTGTGCAATGTTTTCGTAAATCCTTACAATATAGAAAAAGGTTTTTGTTAGAATTGATTTATATTTTACAAAAACAGACTGTCTAGTGGTTATACAACTAGTGGTAAATGGCGAAATTCTTAAAGTTTATTTTAGATTGAATGAAACCATTTAAATAAATTAGAAACAACCGTATTTGTTGCAGAAAGCATTAAATAAATTCTGTAAATTCTTTTTATTGAATTTATGAAACCATTTAATGACTATTTAAAATTTCCACTAGAAATGTCGAGTTTTTAATTTTACGGCAAAATCATAGGTTAGCTCTAAGGGTTCGGCACCGATTTATTGGCTTTATACCCGCGACGCCGATAAAATTGCGGCACAGACATTTACAATTCACATTAATGGGCGAATGGCGGGTATAAATCGGGGCGGTTCTTTTATGGATGTTGAGAGTTTATTCCTGCAGATGGTAATTTTATATGGATCCACACACCATACTGTTACGAGCCGATAAAATATTCATAAGCCGCATCAATTCTCGTTTATCTCTTTCTGGAATTATACATACAATTATGGTACAGAATAATAGAGTATAACTTAAATTTGGTGAGTTCAAAATAATACAACGTTTGCTCTCGATTTTTAATTTATGCGCAATCTATTCGATTTATCCTAAAAATTCCTACTCATCCCTTCTCCGTGCGTGAGTTTGAAATAATTTTAGTGATGTAGGATTGTTAATATGAGGCACTTTGTTGCTTTCATAATTTTCAAAATGACTCATTTTACCAATCCTAAAATAAATATTAAAAACGTGTTAAACGAGAACCAAATTCAACAAATATAATTTTATGTGGTAAGTAATTTCACCAAGTAACAGCCTCATCAATCCAATAAATATAATTTTAGCGATTTGAAAATAATATAAAAACATCCACAGCGTAGAATTCTAAAAATTTGCAATTGGATTAGAGAAAATATTTACTTTCGACTTTAAACTTACTCAAACTCATTTGCTATTTTGGGGTAATCTCTTAAATGTAACATAAAGTTGTGGAAAATTGTAATAACCTCCTCCACATTTGTAATAATATTATAACAATGCTTTCGTTGACTATCTTCACAAGAATGTTGAATAATTAGCTATTCTTGCGTATGTTTTACGGGTGGAAACTTTTTCGATCGTTACCTGTGAAAAATGCACGCTAATGTATTGATAATGAGGGAGCGTCGAAGTTGAATAATGTGGAGGGATACGGGGTGGGTTTTTTTTCTGTTCGGTGTAAAACTGAAAAGGATGGAGATTTACCTTTTCGCATTTTATAACTGAAATAACTCAAAAACCTTCCGCAGAATATTTTGATTATTCGCATGGATATTAAAGCACTGATATTGATAAGTTATTTTGAGTGACAATTCATGGTGATTTGTTTCGATTTTAAGCAAATTTTCACTTTTTCCCAAAATGGAATTAAAATTTTTAACATTTTCGGGTTTCCATTTGAATAACTCAAAAACCAACTGCTGAATGTTTCGCTCATTTGCATAAATATTAAAGCACTGATATTAATAAGTGATTTTGAGTGACGATTCGTGATAATTAGTTTCAATTTTAAGCAAATTTTCACTTTTTCCCAAAATTTAATTAAAAATTTTGACATTATCGAGTTTCCATTTGAATATCTCAAAAACCAACTGCTGAATGTTTCGCTAATTTGCATAAATATTACAGCACTGATATTAATAAGTGATTTTGAGTGACGATTCGTGATGATTTGTTTTGATTTTAAGCAAATTTTCACTTTTTCCCAAAATTTAATGAAAAATTTTGACATTATCGAGTTTCCATTTGAATAACTCAAAAACCAACTGCTGAATGTTTCGCTCATTTGCAAAAATATTAAAGCACTGATATTAACAAGTGATTTTGAGTTACGATTCGTAATGATTTGTTTCTATTTTAAGCGAATTTTCACTTTTTCCCAAAATTTAATTTAAAATAAGCAAATTTTCGAGTTTCCATTTGAATAACTCAAAAACCATCTGCAGAATTAATTAATCATTTGCATGAATATAAAGCACTGATTTTGATGAGTGATTTTAAGTAACAATTCGTATTGATTTGTTTCGATTTTAAGTGAATTTTCACTTTTTTCCAAAATTTAATTTAAAATATGCACATTTTCGAGTTTCCATTTGAATAACTCAAAAACCATCTGCAGAATGTTTCGATCATTCGCATGGATATTAAAGCACTGACATTGATAAGTGATTTTGAGTGACAATTCCTAATGATTTGTTTCGATTTTAAGCGAATTTTCACTTTTTCTCAAAATTTTATTAAAAATATGCACATTCTCGAGTTTCCATTTGAATAATTTAAAAACCATCTGCAAAATTATTTTATCACTCGCATGAATATAAAGCACTGATACTGATAAGTGATTTTAAGTGACAATTCGTAGTGATTTGTTTCGATTTTAAGCGAATTTTCACTTTTTCTCAGGATGTGTTAAAAATAAAGACATTTTCATTTAAATAACTCAAAAACCAACTGCTAAATGTTTTGCCCATTTGCATATATATTAAAGCGCTGATATTAATAAGTGATTTTGAGTGACAATTCATGGTGATTTGTTTCGATTTTAAGCGAATTTTCACTTTTTCCTTAAATTTAATTAAAAATTTTAACATTTTCGAGTTTCCATTTGAATAACTCAAAAACCATTTGCAGAATTTTTTGTTCATTTGCACGAATATTTAAGCACTGATTTTGAGTGACAGTTCATGGTGATTTGTTTCGATTTTAAACAAATGTTCACTTTTTCTCAAGATGTGCTAAAAATAAAGACATTTTCATTTAAATAACTCAAGAACCAACTGCTGATTGCTTTGCTCATTTGCATAAATATTAAAGCACTGATAATGATTAGTGATTTTGAGTGACGATTCGTGATGATTTGTTTTGATTTTAAGCAAATTTTAATTTTTCACAAAATTTAATTAAAAATTTTGACATTATCGAGTTTGCATTTGAATAACTCAAAAACCATATGCAGAATGTTTTGATCATTCGCATGGATATTAAAGCACTGACATTGATAAATGATTTTGAGTGACAGTTTGTGGTGATTTGTTTCGATTTTAAACAAATTTTCACATTTTCCCAAAATTTAATTAAAAATAAGAACATTTTCTAGTTTCCATTTGAATAACTCAAAAACCATCTGCAGAATATTTTGATAATTCGCATTAATATAAAGCACTGATATTGATGAATGACTTGAAGTGACAATTCCTAATGTTATGTTCCGATTTTAAGCGAATTTTCACTTTTTCCCAAAATTTAATTTAAAATATGCACAGTTTCGAGTTTCCATTTGAATAACTCAAAAACTATCTGCAGAATGTTTTGTTCATTTGCACGAATATTAAAGCACTAATATTAATAAGTGACTTTGAGTGACGATTCGTGGTGATTTGTTTCGATTTTAAGCAAATTTTCACCGTTTCCCAAAATTTAATTAAAAATTTTGTCATTTTCGAGTTTCCATTTGAATAACTCAAACACCATCTGCAGAATCTTTTGTTCATTTGCACGAATATTAAAGCACTGATATTGATAAGTGATTTTGAGTGACAGTTCATGGTGATTTGTTTCGATTTTAGGCGAATTTTCAATTTTTCGCCAAGATTTACTTAAAAATATTGACATTTTCAAGTTTCCAATAGAATCATTCAAAAACCATCTGCAGAATTATTTGATTATTCGCATTGTGATTTGTTTCGATTTTAAGCGAATTTTCAATTTTTCGCAAAGATTTAATTAAAAATATTGACATTTTCAAGTTTCCAATAGAATAATTCAAAAACCATCTGCAGAATTATTTGATCATTCGCATGAATATAAAGCACTCATATTGATAAGTGATTTTGAGTGACAATTCCTAATGATTTATTTCGATTTTAAGCGAATTTTCACTTTTTTACAAAATTTTATTAAAAATATGCACATTTTTGAGTTTCCATTTGCATAACTCAAAAACCATCTGCAGAATTATTTAATCATTTGCATGAGTATAAAGCACTGATATTGATGAGTAATTTTAAGTGACAATTCCTAGTGATTTGTTTCGATTTTAAGCGAATTTTCACTTTTTCCTAAAATTTAATTTAAAATATGCACATTTTCCAGTTTCCATTTGAATAACTCAAAAACCATCTGCAGAATCTTTTGTTCATTTGCACGAATATTAAAGCACTGATATTGATCAGTGATTTTGAGTGACGATTCATGATGATTTGTTTCGATTTTAAGCAAATTTTCACTTTTTCCTAAAATTTAATTAAAAATTGACATTTTCGAGTTTTCATTTGAATAACTCAAAAACCATCTGCAGAATTATTTGATAATTTGCATGAATATAAAGCACTGATATTGATGAGTGATTTTAAGTGACAATTCCTAATAATTTGTTTCGATTTTAAGCGAATTTTTACTTTGTCCCAAAATTTAATTTAAAATATGCACATTTTCAACTTTCCATTTGAATAACTCAAAAACCATCTTAATAATAATAATAATAATAATAATTTATTCACGGGTTTTCCCATTTGTACATTAACTAAGTATAAATTAATTATGTAAACAGCAACCTAGTATGATTATAAAAGTAAAAAATAAATAAGTAATAACATTCGGAACCATAAAAAATAAACATAATTATTATAAACTAATTAACTAAAAAATCATTAACGTTAACAGAGAATAGAAAATCTGCAGAATGTTTTGCTCATTTGCACGAGTATTGCAGCACTGATATTAATAAGTGATTTTGACTGACAACTCATAGTGATTTGTTTCGATTTTAAGCGAATTTTCACTTTTTCCCAAAATTTAATTTAAAATATGAACATTTTCGAGTTTCCATTTGAATAACTCAAAAACCCTCTGCAGAATGTTTCGATCATTCGCATAAATATTAAAGCACTGACATTAATGAGTGATTTTGAATGACATTTGCTAATGATTTGTTTTGATTTTAAGCGAATTTTCACTTTTTCCCAAAATTTAATTTAAAATATCGACATTTTCGAGTTTCTATTTAAATAATTGGATCTTTTTGCGAGGGAAGGAAAGGAAAGGAAGACCGTGGATAATCGAGAGTATACTGAAGACACTTTAGAACAGTGGCATGTATAAAGGGGGGTTACGGTTTATAACACCCCCCTCCCGAAATTTTAAAGAACAGTAACGTGTTTTCTAAAATTTTAAAATTTTATTTTATTTTAAATTACTAGTTGGAAGTATTGCAATCATAAATCCCCTCCGGAAAAAAATATATTTACGCGCCTACTTTGGAATAATATATACAGAATTTTTTTTTTTAATTGAAAAATTTTTTGATAGAATTTCTGCATTTAATTAATTCAACGTTCGAAGGCTGGTCATCTGGTCAATTTCCTGTTGAGTATCTCAATAAATCTTTTCTATCTTTCTCTCTCTTTCAACGTTCGTTAGAATTGCATTTTTTTATTTGTTAGATATTCACATTAAATTTTTCATTTTGGGACGTGCAGATATCAATAAAGGAGTTGGAGTGGAATGTGCATGCACTATTTCCGAGAATTTATGATTGGCATAAACTAAATAGTCCAACAGTCTACCGTCTAATACAACAACAGGATACTGACACTTCCAGTTTCTGTTTAACTGATTTCAGAACTGAATGGCGTCAGCGTAAGTTATTATTGGAACGGATAGTTTTGCTTGTTTCCCACTCACGTCAAGATCAAACCGTAAAATTAATTTGAATTATAACTCAATACACATTTTGGAAGGATTTTTGTGTTACGTATATTGTTCATAAAACGTATGTTGTCTTTTCTGCTGGGTATACACTTAATAAGATTGAATGTGTGGGTAAACTAAATTGGGCACAAAATGTGTATTGATGTTGTGATTTTGAGTGTACGTGGATAAATTATAGGTGTTGTTATCCAGATGGGGATTTATATCCGGCTCGATCTCGATTTTCGTGAGGGTCTACACAACAGCAGCAATTACCACTAAAACGATACTTTATCGCTCCCCTATTGTACTTAATAAATTTCGATCGGTGGAAACGTAGTAACGGCGTGTTAGCATAAAACTTAATCTTGGCACAACCACATGCTCCCAGTTAACAGCTAATAAAGGGGAAAATCAATTCCCGCATGCTCACACAACCTATTTTATACTATTAATCGGGTTTTCGTTTCAAAAACAGAGCGCAATCCACGGATTTTAATCATCAGAATTTGAACACTTCAAGAACTCAAACAAAAAATTAGATGGATTAATATGATTTTTGTTTTAGCATTTTTTTCAATCAACGTATGACAACTCGACTGAGATTTTATTACCACGGTTTTATAAATGATAATTGAATACATTTTATCGTTTTAAGTCAATTCCGAAAAGTGATAACTCGAGCGTGCCGAGTGGAGTTCCCCTTAACGCAATTAAAACCGATTGCATAATGAATTTACAATCAAAGTGTGTCCTCGGCGACGGCGCACGTTCCAGTAATAATCACGTTAAGCCCCTAAATGCACTGAAATCTTATCGGAATTGTAGGTTTCAAAGCCAGTAACGAATCGAATAACAATTTTCCAGCAAAAAGAAATTCTTCAAAGCTCGCTCAAAAGCTACGCGCACACTTGTCGGAATCGGACGGACGGCACGCATCGGATATAATTGCTTAACACAGTTGTAAACGAGTCAACGCTCATTTATAACGGATAAATCACCACACAAAAATAATATTTTTCCTTTACGTTACAAATCGATATTATGATTACATTTTGTAACCGTATTCACATCTTGTGCGTACATATCGTGCGTACAGGAATTAATCCAACTGGAAGTGAACCGGATTTACATCAGATCAGGCCGGTTTTAATTAAATCATCAACAACTGTGTGTGCGTGTATTGATTCCTCTGCCCCACGAGAGAACGGATTTATTGAGGTGGAATCTGCGGCTCTTATCTGCAACAAACAGCCCGGCGAGGTTTTGGTTTAAGAGTTATGTCAATTAGTGGCTAACAAACTATGATACATAATTAGTTATTGCTAGATTTTCCGGAATTTACGCTCAAACATTTTTCAAGCTAAAAATCATGCATTCGCCTGGATTTTGTTAAATTCCAGTAAAACCCCTTAATGGATTTCGTTAAAAATTTGACATCATCTTCTAGGCATATATAGTTGTAAAACAAGTGAAAAATCCAAAAATACGTTATTGCAGGATTTTCCGGAATTCGCGCTCAAACATGTTTCAAGCTAAAAATCATGCATTCGCCTGGATTTTGTTAAATTCCAGAAAAACCCCTTCATGGATTTTGTTCAAAATTTGACATCATCTTCTAGGCATATATAGTTGTTAAACAAGTGAATAATCCAAAAATACGTTATCGCAGGTTTTTCCGGAATTCGCGCTCAAACTTTTTTCAAGCTAAAAATCATGCATTCGGCTGGATTTTGTTAAATTTCAGAAAAACCCCTCCATGGATTTTGCCCAAAATTTGACATCATCTTCTAGGCATATATATAGTTGTAAAACAAGTGAATAATCCGAAAATACGTTATTGCAGGTTTTTTCGGAATTCGCGCTCAAACATTTCTCAAGTTAAAAATCATGCATTCCCCTGGATTTTGTTAAAATACAGAAAAACCCCTTCATGGATTTTGTTCAAAATTTGACATCATCCTCCAGGCATATATAGTTGTAAAACAAGTGAATAATCCAAAAGTACGTTATTGCAGGTTTTTCCGGAATTCGCGCTCAAACTTTTTTCAAGCTAAAAATCATGCATTCGCCTGGATTTTGTTAAATTCCGGAAAAACCCCTTTATGGATTTTGCCCAAAATTTGACATCATCTTCTAGGCATATATATAGTTGTAAAACAAGTGAATAATCCGAAAATACGTTATTGCAGGTTTTTTCGGAATTCGCGCTGAAACATTTTTCAAGCTAAAAATCATGCATTCGCCTGGATTTTTTTAAATTCCAGAAAAACCCCTTTATGGATTTTGTTAAAAATTTGACATCATCTTCTAGACATATGTAGTTGTTAAACAAGTGAATAATCCGAAAATACGTTATTGCAGGTTTTTCCGGAATTCGCGCTCAAACTTTTTTCAAGCTAAAAATCATGCATTCGCCTGGATTTTGTTAAATTCCGGAAAAACCCCTTCATGCATTTTGCTCAAAATTTGACATCATCTTCTAGGCATATATAGTTGTTAAACAAGTGAATAATCCGAAAATACGTTATCGCAGGTTTTTTCGGAATTCGCGCTCAAACATTTTTCAAGCTAAAAATCATGCATTCGCCTGGATTTTTTTAAATTCCAGAAAAACCCCTTTATGGATTTTGTTAAAAATTTGACATCATCTTCTAGACATATGTAGTTGTTAAACAAGTGAATAATCCGAAAATACGTTATTGCAGGTTTTTCCGGAATTCGCGCTCAAACTTTTTTCAAGCTAAAAATCATGCATTCGCCTGGATTTTGTTAAATTCCGGAAAAACCCCTTCATGCATTTTGCTCAAAATTTGACATCATCTTCTAGGCATATATAGTTGTTAAACAAGTGAATAATCCGAAAATACGTTATCGCAGGTTTTTTCGGAATTCGCGCTCAAACATTTTTCAAGCTAAAAATCATGCATTCGCCTGGATTTTTTTAAATTCCAGAAAAACCCCTTTATGGATTTTGTTAAAAATTTGACATCATCTTCTAGACATATGTAGTTGTTAAACAAGTGAATAATCCGAAAATACGTTATTGCAGGTTTTTCCGGAATTCGCGCTCAAACTTTTTTCAAGCTAAAAATCATGCATTCGCCTGGATTTTGTTAAATTCCGGAAAAACCCCTTCATGCATTTTGCTCAAAATTTGACATCATCTTCTAGGCATATATAGTTGTTAAACAAGTGAATAATCCGAAAATACGTTATCGCAGGTTTTTTCGGAATTCGCGCTCAAACATTTTTCAAGCTAAAAATCATGCATTCGCCTGGATTTTTTTAAATTCCAGAAAAACCCCTTTATGGATTTTGTTAAAAATTTGACATCATCTTCTAGACATATGTAGTTGTTAAACAAGTGAATAATCCGAAAATACGTTATTGCAGGTTTTTTCGGAATTCGCGCTCAAACATTTCTCAAGTTAAAAATCATGCATTCGCCTGGATTTTTTTAAATTCCAGAAAAACCCCTTTATGGATTTTGTTAAAAATTTGACATCATCTTCTAGGCATATGTAGTTGTTAAACAAGTGAATAATCCGAAAATACGTTATCGCAGGTTTTTTCGGAATTCGCGCTCAAACATTTTTCAAGCTAAAAATCATGCATTCGCCTGGATTTTTTTAAATTACAGAAAAACCCCTTTATGGATTTTGTTAAAAATTTGACATCATCTTCTAGGTATATATAGTTGTTAAACAAGTGAATAATCCGAAGATACGTTATCGCAGGTTTTTTCGGAATTCGAGCTCAAACATTTTTCAAGCTAAAAATCATGCATTCCCCTGGATTTGGTTAAATTCCAGAAAAACCCCTTTATGGATTTTGTTAAAAATTTGACATCATCTTCTAGGCATATATAGTTGTTAAACAAGTGAATAATCCGAAGATACGTTATCGCAGGTTTTTTCGGAATTCGAGCTCAAACATTTTTCAAGCTAAAAATCATGCATTCCCCTGGATTTTGTTAAATTCCAGAAAAACCCCTTTATGGATTTTGTTAAAAATTTGACATCATCTTCTAGGTATATATAGTTGTTAAACAAGTGAATAATCCGAAGATACGTTATCGCAGGTTTTTTCGGAATTCGAGCTCAAACATTTTTCAAGCTAAAAATCATGCATTCCCCTGGATTTTGTTAAATTCCAGAAAAACCCCTTTATGGATTTTGTTAAAAATTTGACATCATCTTCTAGGCATATATAGTTGTTAAACAAGTGAATAATCCGAAGATACGTTATCGCAGGTTTTTTCGGAATTCGCGCTCAAACATTTTTCAAGCTAAAAATCATGCATTCGCCTGGATTTTTTTAAATTCCAGAAAAACCCCTTTATGGATTTTGTTCAAAATTTGACATCATCTTCTAGGCATATATATAGTTGTAAAACAAGTGAATAATCCGAAAATACGTTATTGCAGGTTTTTCCGGAATTCGCGCTCAAACTTTTTTCAAGCTAAAAATCATGCATTCGCCTGGATTTTGTTAAATTCCGAAAAAACCCCTTCATGCATTTTGCTCAAAATTTGACATCATCTTCTAGGCATATATAGTTGTTAAACAAGTGAATAATCCGAAAATACGTTATCGCAGGTTTTTTCGGAATTCGCGCTCAAACATTTTTCAAGCTAAAAATCATGCATTCGCCTGGATTTTTTTAAATTCCAGAAAAACCCCTTTATGGATTTTGTTAAAAATTTGACATCATCTTCTAGACATATGTAGTTGTTAAACAAGTGAATAATCCGAAAATACGTTATTGCAGGTTTTTTCGGAATTCGCGCTCAAACATTTCTCAAGTTAAAAATCATGCATTCGCCTGGATTTTTTTAAATTCCAGAAAAACCCCTTTATGGATTTTGTTAAAAATTTGACATCATCTTCTAGGCATATGTAGTTGTTAAACAAGTGAATAATCCGAAAATATGTTATCGCAGGTTTTTTCGGAATTCGCGCTCAAACATTTTTCAAGCTAAAAATCATGCATTCGCCTGGATTTTTTTAAATTCCAGAAAAACCCCTTTATGGATTTTGTTAAAAATTTGACATCATCTTCTAGGTATATATAGTTGTTAAACAAGTGAATAATCCGAAAATACTTTATCGCAGGTTTTTTCGGAATTCGAGCTCAAACATTTTTCAAGCTAAAAATCATGCATTCGCCTGTATTTTTTTAAATTCCAGAAAAACCCCTTTATGGATTTTGTTAAAAATTTGACATCATCTTCTAGGCATATATAGTTGTTAAACAAGTGAATAATCCGAAAATACGTTATCGCAGGTTTTTTCGGAATTCGAGCTCAAACATTTTTCAAGCTAAAAATCATGCATTCGCCTGTATTTTTTTAAATTCCAGAAAAACCCCTTTATGGATTTTGTTAAAAATTTGACATCATCTTCTAGGCATATATAGTTGTTAAACAAGTGAATAATCCGAAAATACGTTATCGCAGGTTTTTTCGGAATTCGCGCTCAAACATTTTTCAAGCTAAAAATCATGCATTCGCCTGAATTTTTTTAAATTCCAGAAAAACCCCTTTATGGATTTTGTTAAAAATTTGACATCATCTTCTAGGCATATATATAGTTGTAAAACAAGTGAATAATCCGAAAATACGTTATTGCAGGTTTTTCCGGAATTCGCGCTCAAACTTTTTTCAAGCTAAAAATCATGCATTCGCCTGGATTTTGTTAAATTCCGGAAAAACCCCTTCATGCATTTTGCTCAAAATTTGACATCATCTTCTAGGCATATATAGTTGTTAAACAAGTGAATAATCCGAAAATACGTTATTGCAGGTTTTTTCGGAATTCGCGCTCAAACATTTCTCAAGTTAAAAATCATGCATTCCCCTGGATTTTGTTAAATTACAGAAAAACCCCTTCATGGATTTTGTTCAAAATTTGACATCATCCTCCAGGCATATATAGTTGTAAAATAAGTGAATAATCCAAAAGTACGTTATTGCAGGTTTTTCCGGAATTCGCGCTCAAACTTTTTTCAAGCTAAAAATCATGCATTCGCCTGGATTTTGTTAAATTCCGGAAAAACCCCTTTATGGATTTTGCCCAAAATTTGACATCATCTTCTAGGCATATATATAGTTGTAAAACAAGTGAATAATCCGAAAATACGTTATTGCAGGTTTTTTCGGAATTCGCGCTCAAACATTTTTCAAGCTAAAAATCATGCATTCGCCTGTATTTTTTTAAATTCCAGAAAAACCCCTTTATGGATTTTGTTCAAAATTTGACATCATCCTCCAGGCATATATAGTTGTAAAACAAGTAAATAATCCAAAAGTACGTTATTGCAGGTTTTTCCGGAATTCGCGCTCAAACTTTTTTCAAGCTAAAAATCATGCATTCGCCTGGATTTTGTTAAATTCCGGAAAAACCCCTTCATGCATTTTGCTCAAAATTTGACATCATCTTCTAGGCATATATAGTTGTTAAACAAGTGAATAATCCGAAAATACGTTATCGCAGGTTTTTTCGGAATTCGCGCTCAAACATTTTTCAAGCTAAAAATCATGCATTCGCCTGGATTTTTTTAAATTCCAGAAAAACCCCTTTATGGATTTTGTTAAAAATTTGACATCATCTTCTAGGCATATGTAGTTGTTAAACAAGTGAATAATCCGAAAATACGTTATCGCAGGTTTTTTCGGAATTCGCGCTCAAACATTTTTCAAGCTAAAAATCATGCATTCGCCTGGATTTTTTTAAATTCCAGAAAAACCCCTTTATGGATTTTGTTAAAAATTTGACATCATCTTCTAGGTATATATAGTTGTTAAACAAGTGAATAATCCGAAAATACGTTATCGCAGGTTTTTTCGGAATTCGAGCTCAAACATTTTTCAAGCTAAAAATCATGCATTCGCCTGTATTTTTTTAAATTCCAGAAAAACCCCTTTATGGATTTTGTTAAAAATTTGACATCATCTTCTAGGCATATATAGTTGTAAAACAAGTGAATAATCCGAAAATACGTTATCGCAGGTTTTTTCGGAATTCGCGCTCAAACATTTTTCAAGCTAAAAATCATGCATTCGCCTGGATTTTTTTAAATTCCAGAAAAACCCCTTTATGGATTTTGTTAAAAATTTGACATCATCTTCTAGGCATATGTAGTTGTTAAACAAGTGAATAATCCGAAAATACGTTATCGCAGGTTTTTTCGGAATTCGCGCTCAAACATTTTTCAAGCTAAAAATCATGCATTCGCCTGGATTTTTTTAAATTCCAGAAAAACCCCTTTATGGATTTTGTTAAAAATTTGACATCATCTTCTAGGTATATATAGTTGTTAAACAAGTGAATAATCCGAAAATACGTTATCGCAGGTTTTTTCGGAATTCGAGCTCAAACATTTTTCAAGCTAAAAATCATGCATTCGCCTGTATTTTTTTTAAATTCCAGAAAAACCCCTTTATGGATTTTGTTAAAAATTTGACATCATCTTCTAGGCATATATAGTTGTAAAACAAGTGAATAATCCGAAAATACGTTATCGCAGGTTTTTTCGGAATTCGCGCTCAAACATTTTTCAAGCTAAAAATCATGCATTCGCCTGGATTTTTTTAAATTCCAGAAAAACCCCTTTATGGATTTTGTTAAAAATTTGACATCATCTTCTAGGTATATATAGTTGTTAAACAAGTGAATAATCCGAAAATACGTTATCGCAGGTTTTTTCGGAATTCGCGCTCAAACATTTCTCAAGTTAAAAATCATGCATTCGCTTGGATTTTTTTAAATTCCAGAAAAACCCCTTTATGGATTTTGTTAAAAATTTGACATCATCTTCTAGGCATATATAGTTGTTAAACAAGTGAATAATCCGAAAATACGTTATCGCAGGTTTTTTCGGAATTCGCGCTCAAACATTTTTCAAGCTAAAAATCATGCATTCGCCTGGATTTTTTTAAATTCCAGAAAAACCCCTTTATGGATTTTGTTAAAAATTTGACATCATCTTCTAGGTATATATAGTTGTAAAACAAGTAAATAATCCAAAAATACGTTATTGCTATTTTTTCCGGAATTCGCGCTGAAACTTTTTTAAATTTAAAAATCACGCATTCGCCTAGATTTTGTTAAATACCAGAAAAACCCCTCTATGGATTTTGTTACTTGTTATTTTCACAGCCAGATGGATTACTTAAAAATTTCCTTTCGTAATTGAGAAAGGTATAAAATTATTTTTGGTTATTCAAAGCAGATTTGTAAGTCAATATCGCGGAAACATACAAAATACACCTCTATCTGGTTACTCCAGTCCACCACCCTCACAAACCCCAATATTCCCACTCTAGTACAGCAGAGCACAACAATACAAACATATATACTCAGTTAGAACGTTATTTATTGCCCGGCATCGGATCGGTACTCTATTTTCAGATAAATCCCACTATAATCGTTCGATTCGAAACACATTATTTACCCAACGGACAAACAGTGCTGTATATAACTAGACAAATGATCAAATTATTCTGAAACAATGCCAAAATCTAAAATCATCGAACTGTGTAATTATAATGATTCTAAAAAATCGTCAAGTAATAGTGCTATTATATTCAAATTATAACGAGGAAGAGCAAAGGCGGTTATGCATATATTTGTTTCCTATGAAATGATCTTGAAATGGTTTTACACAAAGCTTCTACTTCCTGCACTGAAATGATGTAAATATTCTTCACAACAAAACTCATTAATTTTATTTAGAAATAGCCACTAATAATAAACTCCTTTCTGTTTATTTATATTCCTTTCGGAGTGAATTCGCCCGCGGCGCACGCTCTCTCTTTGAAATTAACTCGGTATTAGCGAATGGAGGTTTTCCCCGCCCAACAAAGGAAATGAAACTTTTATGGAAGCACCGAGGCTCGTAGACCCTGGATCCCACTAAAGATGCACCACGATAATATATTCTCCTTACAGCGTAAACATAAACCTGATTCTCCGCCTCTACTTCCAGCAATACGAATTGCAAATTCAACGAACTATACAATTTGTATAATAATACTCCACTGCATTATAGATAATGAAATTCTTTTAAAAGTCAACAGTAACAGCAACAATCCGCGTCTAATTAGAGGCTGAAGAGTTGGATATGTTAATTAATGCTTTTTTATACAATTGAACTGATCAATTTAATCGGTTTTTTGGGACACTGTAGAATCAAAAATATTCGTTAAGGGGGCAACAAATCAAAAAGCGCGCCGATATAAATAATGTGGGCGAATGCTTTGGGAAGTGAATCCACCACCGACGGATCCTTCAAGGGCAAAAATAAAGCCAGTGGCGGCGTTTCGGCGAACCCCTGAAATTCTGAAATTTCATATATGAGGAGTTGAACTGCAAAACTCAACTAAACCAATTTTGGGCCAAAATGAGCTTGGTATCGATTCTTACTGTCCAAACATAGATAAATCTGAATATGTGTGAATTACCTTTAAATAAGCAACAAATCATATTTAAAAATGCGGCTAAACATTCATATTTTTTAAGCAACAAATAGACTTCAACAACAAATTATAAAAGTGGGTTTGTTGAGTTTTGCAGTTCAACTCCTCATACAAGGCCGTTGCTCCAAAACGTCTGTAACAATTTTTGTTAAAATTGGCAGGGATATTCGTCTCGACGGAGGAGAGAAGTATTAAAAAAATAAAAAAATAAATCGTTGAAATCGGACTGTACGTTTTTGAGTTACAACACTTTTTTTTTCTTTACTGGTTTTTTTATTTCCGGGGGATGGTGGGGTGGAGTCAGAGGAACGGCACCGAGAGGGATCGATAGAGCTCTCCATCCTGCATCGGACCGTGCCAGAAAAAATTCCAAAAAATTTGCCTCCGCCCCCCGGCGGTGATTCTTGCGTTCCGCCGCGGTACTCTCAATAACTCCGAAACTGGTCAACGTAGGGCGGTCAAATTTGGTGGGGATATGCGGAAGGGAGAAGAGAGTTTTTGCTGAAAAAATCAAAGCGATCGGCCTTCATTTGACGAAATTAACCATTTTTGACAGAATGGGGTGATAAAATTTAGGGGTTAGAATCGTTTTTTTCGATTTTAAAAAATCCCACCAGGGGGCTCTGCTGGCTTTAGAGCGGCGGGAGTGGTTGGGATCGACTCGATCGGCAATTGTCTATGAGAAACCGTCAAAAAATCTTGAGTGTACTTTAAAACGCACTTCCAGGGGGTGTGGCCTACCCCTCGGGGGTGGGGCTTAAGATCAAAAACTTAATAATTTTCTTCATTTAGAGCCCTCTATACGTCTGCAAAATTTCAACGCGATCCGACTTGTAGTTTCGGAGGGTCGCGTTTTGGCCTTACACGTTTAGTATATAGTACTTAGGATGCAAGTACTAACCGGTAGTTCTTTTTTAAATATTTTTTACCGTCTAAAAAAATTTTGCGCCGCCCTCCACCTCCGCCGCCGACTGACTTATTGTCCGGCGCGTTTTCTCGATTTTCAAAAATTCCCCCAGGGGGCTCTGCTGGTCTTAGAGGGGCGGGAGTGGTCGGAATCGACTCGATCGGCAATTGTCTATCGGAAACCGTCAAAAAATCTCGAGCGTACTTTAAAACGCACTTCCAGGGGGCGTAGCCTACCCCTCGGGGGCGGGGCTTAAGATCCAAAATGTAATAATTTTCTTCATTTAGCGCCCTCTATACGTCTGCAAAATTTCAACTCGATCCGACTTGTAGTTTCGGAGGGTCACGTTCTGGCCTTACACGTTTAGTATACCGGGTGTGGCACTTAAGACGCCTCGGACCATAGCTCCTTTACGATAGAAGCTATCGAAAAAAATCTAAGAACAAAGTGGTGCACAGTTACCGTCGCTATGTTTTAAAAATATTTCTAATCATCAGTGGCGTGCCGTACTCCAGTGGCGTACCAAACTTATGTTTTTTTAAATGGAATGCCCTATTTTTTATTGCAGATTTGGAAAGTGCTCGACGAGTACTTATTTTTTTATCTAACATGTTATACCCTTCACTTTAGCGGTTTCGCTGTTATAACCTCTTGTTTCAAAATTGCGCCCCATTTTTGAGATTTTTTTGTAGAGAAACTAATTGACGCCGGCGCCTAAATTTTGAATTGAGGTACAGGTTAAGACCTCGTATACCTTCACATAATTTTTTTTCGGGTAATTTATGGAAAAAAAATAATTTTTGATTGATCTTCGCATGTTGTCATTTTTTCCGAAAATTTCAAATGGCACCCCCCTAAAAAAATTACGGCGTTGTACAGCCAAAACTCTAAATTTTTCATTGGTGTAAAAAAAATTACACATTGCATAACAAAATTTCGGAGAAAAAAGGAATTTCATCGCAAATGTCGGGAAACGTTTTCCGTTTCCCAAGTGTGCCATGAGAAAACAAAAGATTGGTAATTGTCAAAGTACCAAAACAAATACACAAATACGGTCAACATAATAGTATGTACCTATTTATTCAACATGATATGAAAAATGCAGATAAAGAAAATTTAACAACTTAAACTAAATGTTCGAAATGACTTCCTGCTGGAGGCATAACCGCAACTTCTGGTGATATACCGCAGTTCATTATTTTCGGTAATAACTGCCTTCTTTCTAACTCTCCTTGGCCGTTTCACACTTCCCGTAGTAGTAAATCTCTCCAACACTTTTTGAAACGCACGTTCATTTGGATGTGCCCTGTGCGGATATCTCGCAGCGTACACTCGTGATGCCAAGAAACAATTCTTGTTACATTCTCCAAGAATAAATATCATGTCAACCATTTCCTCTTGAGTTCGGTACATTTTTAGAACGTTTATCAAAAATGACTTATGGCTGCTACTGACGTCTAATAATTTACTTTGACAATTACCAATCTTTTGTTTTCTCATGGCACACTTGGGAACGGAAAACGTTTCCCGACATTTGCGATGAAATTCCTTTTTTCTCCGAAATTTTGTTATGCAATGTGTAATTTTTTTTACACCAATGAAAAATTTAGAGTTTTGGCTGTACAACGCCGTAATTTTTTTAGGGGGGTGCCATTTGAAATTTTCGGAAAAAATGACAACATGCGAAGATCAATCAAAAATTATTTTTTTGCCATAAATTACCCGAAAAAAAATTATGTGAAGGTATACGAGGTCTTAACCTATACCTCAATTCAAAATTTAGGTGCCGGCGTCAATTAGTTTCTCTACAAAAAAATTTCAAAAATGGGGCGCAATTTTGAAAGAAGGGGTTATAACAGCGAAACCGCTAAAGTGAAGGGTATAACATAAAGATAAAAAAATAAGTACTCGTCGAGCACTTTCCAAATCTGCAATAAAAAATAGGGCATTCCATTTAAAAAAACATAAGTTTGGTACGCCACTGGAGTACGGCACGCCACTGATGATTAGAAATATTTTTAAAACATAGCGACGGTAACTATGCACCACTTTGTTCTTAGATTTTTTTCGATAGCTTTTATCGTAAAGGAGCTATGGTCCGAGGCGTCTTAAGTGCCACACCCGGTATAGTACTTAGTTTAGTACTTAGGATGCAAGTAAATTCTGCAAAATATCAAAATCCTAAAGCTATAGAAGATGAGATTTGAAATGCAGGACACTTGTTACATCTGGTGGATGCGCCGGGCAACACATGGTTATTTTAATAAATATTCAGAAGTATAATAATAAATAAAAATTATAATTATATGTTATATTAATCAATTGTTATTCATTAAAATGTCTATGGAATAATTGTTAAGGAGAGTTTTATGAAAATAACTTTTAATGTGTTGTGTTTAACGAATTGCAATAGAGTTGGAATAAGGAAAAATGTTTGTTATTTAATTTTGCATGTAAATGAATGTTCATTTACATTTAATTCTACTTCAAAGATTTATTCGGCTTACTCAACGTTCTATGTGTTTAATTAATTTTTTTGCAATTTCGATATTGTTAACAAATGAATAGTGGTATTATCTGATCAAATGCAGGATAACGATCCTTTGAACGCAACAATAACTGGATGGAAATTGTGTAAACATTTTAAATAAACGCACCCCGGGGTTTCGCACACGTGAGCACAGAATCGATGAGGTGAAAATGGCGATTTAATTGCACCACATTTTACATTTATAAACGCCGGGGATGTATTATACCGCGCGCCTATTGTTATCGGACCGTTTCTGGTCGACATAAATTTACAATCGTACAAAGGATCCCGAAGGTCCACAATAGTTATACGCGAGATTCAAATTGGAATTTTTCGACTGTGGGAGCAGCGGCGGCTCGTGAAAAAAATCAGTAAACTCACTCATAAAGAGTACAGAAATATAATTTCATAATTAGAGGCCAAAAATTATTTTTTTTTTTTATGAAAAATATTTACAGAATGTGTTCATTTCTTTTCTAATTTTTATCATATTTAAAATATTTTTATTTAAAAAGACTAGTAAACGATAAATAGTGGTAAAAAAAACGTCGAAAGTTGTTTAATTCAAAGTTACTTGACAATGGACCAAGAAACCGGCGCCTCCACCATTTTGTCTTTAGTAAATTTCCAAGTTATCTCTACTAATTTACAGAAAATGGATTAAAATTCATAATTAATCAAATTGCTGTTGTGCGCCATAGTAATACAAAGTAAGCTTTTAACTTAGGATTTACCCCGATTTTTCAATAAGACATCGATCGACACATGACAATCAAAAGTCATTGTTAGGCGTAGTTTAAGTTCAATATTTTCAGCCACAAATGTTCCATGGGGCTTTGTTTATAATATTTAGGCTTAAGGAAACGACACATATTCTTAATTTTTGTTTAAATAATTATTACGAAATTTCGTTTATTTTCAAAAAATCAAAACTCATCGTTGGGCGTAGTTTAGGTTCGATATTTTCGGCCATAAATGTTCCATGGGGCTTTGTTTACAATATTTAAGCTTAAGAAAATGACACATATTCTTCATTTTTGTTTAAATAATTATTTTCCCAGTCACTTTTACGAAATTTCTTTTATTTAAAAAAAATCAAAAGTCATCGTTAGCCGTAGTTTAGGTTCAATATTTTCGGCCACAAATGTTCCATAGGGCCTTGTTTGCAATATTTAGGCTTAAAAAACGACAGATATTCTTCACTTTTGTTTAAATAATTATTTACCCAGACACTTTCACGAAATTTCGTTTATTTTCAAAAAATCAAAAGTCATCGTTAGCCGTAGTTTAGGTTCAATATTTTCGGCCACAAATGTTCCATAGGGCTTTGTTTACAATATTTAGGCTTAAGAGAACGACACATATTCTTCATTTTTGTTGAAATAATTATTTACCCAGACACTTTTACGAAATTTCGTTTATTTTCAAAAAATCAAAAGTCATCGTTAGGCGTAGTTTAGGTTCGATATTTTTGGCCTTAAATGTTCCATGGGGCTTTGTTCACAATATTTAGGCTTAGGAAAATGATTACTTGGAAATTTACTAAATGCAAATATGGTGGATGCGCCGGACTCGTGGCTAACTTCCAGTCGGTCAATGGACTACCACATAGTAACGGTCGCATCCATCATCTACACTAGTAAATGAGTTTAAAAAACCGTGTAAATCGAGTTTTGATTCCGCAAACCGAATTCTATACATCTATCCGTTCCATTTCTAATAACCAGATTGATTGACTGACATAACCTCGCAAACGCAAAAAGAAAACATCAATTTCGCAGAGTTTCTCTTGTCGGAAATTGATTCCCGGTTCACTACTCCGCTTTTTCCTACCGAAAATAAAAGAAAAACCGCTCGATATTCGGTAGACATTCCGTGCAACATTTACCGATGCGAATTCGGACAAGACGACCCCGAAAAAAACATCTCCATTACACTCTAGTTTTTAAGTTTCATTTTATCCTCGGAACGACCTTAAAATTGAAACATCAATTAAATTTTAATTGCCCACTTTAGATGGTAAACAGATTTGCGTTTGTGCTGCAACGTAGAAAATTAAACCGTCTCTCGTGTGTCTCGCCCGACGTGAATAAATTACTGCGCACTTTACAAACCCAAAACTTAATCGAGCCATTATTGTAATCACCAACAATAACAATCAACACCTACACATCTGCTATAAATTTTAATCAAGTGAAATAACGCAATTACTGTTGCAAGTTAACGACGCCCCTCTTCGAACTATCGGTTAAGAGGAATGGCTTTAATAAGTAGGCCTTGATATAACTGTCCTTAATTAATAATATTATATTTATAGCATAACTGAGTTAAAATCTGCAGAATACTTGCAGTTTTTACTTTCTCCGTTACGAAGTACGAGAAAGTATTGTGATCGTAATTTTTTGCAAAAATTTTTTTTACGGAAATATCCGTTTTGGGGTCCCTAGATGCCATTTCAAAAATTTCTGGAATTTTTTTTTGTGTCTGTGTGTGTGTGTCTGTGCGCGCTGTATCTCAAAAACTAATAGAGCAATTAATATGACACTTTCAACACACGTCTTATTTGATAATCTGAAGAACTGAAAAGCTTTTGGTAAAATTTCGTACACCGGAAGTGGGTGTTTACCTTAACTGTGTTTTTCTTAAATATAATAAATATCACAAAAATATTTAGACGAACATTGAAGACAACACAGAAATAAACATCTTTTGCTTGAAAATATTTTTCATAAAATCATTTTTATTCGAGAAAAAAATGTATTTTTATTTTTTTATTTTCGGTTTATAATTATGAAACGATAATAGTTACAGCAAATTTATGTTAATAATAATTGTAGATAATTCTAAAATGAACAACTTATAAAGAATATTTTTTTTTCGAAATTCCTTTAGTTTTTGAACGAAATGAGTTTTTAAATTTTTCCATCTTTCATAATTTTAACGTTTTAAACGTCAGTTTCATCCTCTCGATGTACATTTAAAATACGATTTCAATTAAAAATGAACCATGGAAGCGTAAATATAAATGATACCATCAAGTCGGAGAAAGTAACATAATGGCCACATCACCATTGTTTTTTACAATTAATTTTTGGTGCTATGCACCGGCAACATAAAGTGCTAAATCAGCATCAACCATTCATCCAACAAAGAATTATTCTTAAAAGTTCAAATTAGAAATGATCATTCTTCAATATTTTGGAAGAATCTTTTAAAAATGTTCGGTAGAAAATAAACGGCGTCGGTCGAAAGTTAAAATTCTTAAAAATTAATTGCACAAAATTTGTTTCCATTGCGCTAAAAAAAATGTATTTGTCATTGCAGCTCACTCTAACTGTCAAAATAATATTAGAAATGGTGTTTCTTCAATATTTTGGAAGAATCTTTTAAAAATCTTTGGTGGAAAATAAACGGCGTCGGTCGAAAGTTAAATTCTTAAAAATTAATTGCACCAAATTTGTTTCCATTCCGCTAAAGAATGTGTCTGTCACTGCAGCTCGTTCTAGCTGTCAAAATCTAATTAGAAATGATGTTTCTTCAATATTTTGGAAGAATCTTTTAAAAATCTTTGGTAGAAAATAAACGGCGTCGATCGAAAGTGAAAATTCTTAAAAATTAATTGCACAAAATTTGTTTCCATTCCGTTAAAAAAATGTATCTGTCATTGCAGCTCGCTCTAACTGTCAAAATAATATTAGAAATGGTGTTTCTTCAATATTTTGGAAGAATCTTTTAAAAATCTTTGGTGGAAAATAAACGGCGTCGATCGAAAGTGAAAATTCTTAAAAATTAATTGCACAAAATTTGTTTCCATTCCGCTAAAGAATGTGTCTGTCACTGCAGCTCGTTCTAGCTGTCAAAATCTAATTAGAAATGATGTTTCTTCAATATTTTGGAAGAATCTTTTAAAAATCTTTGGTAGAAAATAAACGGCGTCGATCGAAAGTGAAAATTCTTAAAAATTAATTGCACAAAATTTGTTTCCATTCCGCTAAAAAAATGTATTTGTCATTGCAGCTCACTCTAACTGTCAAAATAATATTAGAAATGGTGTTTCTTCAATATTTTGGAAGAATCTTTTAAAAATCTTTGGTGGAAAATAAACGGCGTCGATCGAAAGTGAAAATTCTTAAAAATTAATTGCACAAAATTTGTTTCCATTCCGCTAAAGAATGTGTCTGTCACTGCAGCTCGTTCTAGCTGTCAAAATCTAATTAGAAATGATGTTTCTTCAATATTTTGGAAGAATCTTTTAAAAATCTTTGGTGGAAAATAAACGGCGTCGATCGAAAGTGAAAATTCTTAAAAATTAATTGCACCAAATTTGTTTCCATTCCGCTAAAGAATGTGTCTGTCACTGCAGCTCGTTCTAGCTGTCAAAATCTAATTAGAAATGATGTTTCTTCAATATTTTGGAAGAATCTTTTAAAAATCTTTGGTAGAAAATAAACGGCGTCGATCGAAAGTGAAAATTCTTAAAAATTAATTGCACAAAATTTGTTTCCATTGCGCTAAAAAAAATGTATTTGTCATTGCAGCTCACTCTAACTGTCAAAATAATATTAGAAATGGTGTTTCTTCAATATTTTGGAAGAATCTTTTAAAAATCTTTGGTGGAAAATAAACGGCGTCGGTCGAAAGTTAAATTCTTAAAAATTAATTGCACCAAATTTGTTTCCATTCCGCTAAAGAATGTGTCTGTCACTGCAGCTCGTTCTAGCTGTCAAAATCTAATTAGAAATGATGTTTCTTCAATATTTTGGAAGAATCTTTTAAAAATCTTTGGTAGAAAATAAGCGGCGTCGATCGAAAGTGAAAATTCTTAAAAATTAATTGCACAAAATTTGTTTCCATTGCGCTAAAAAAAATGTATTTGTCATTGCAGCTCGCTCTAACTGTCTAAATCAAATTAGAAATGATCATTCTTCAGTATTTTAGAAGAATCTTTTAAAAATCTTCGGTAGAAAGAAAACGGCGTCGGTCGAAAGTTAAAATTCTTAAAAATTAATTGCACAAAATTTGTTTCCATTCCGCTAAAAAAATGTATCTGTCATTGCAGCTCGCTCTAGCTGTAAAAATCAAATTAGAAATAATGATGAAGTTTGAAATAAATTTATTTCAGTTCTGATTTTTTCGCATGAATAATGCGCATGAATTAAATTTGTCTCACGTAAGGCAAACAATGAAATAAATTGCGACGATGCGTTTACTATTATGTAAAGTTTCCTCAAACCGCTCTGAATTCTAATGACTTTCCAACTGAATTTATGCTGAACACTGCCCGCACCGATAAATTCATTACACGCCCCTTTCAATGTTAAAACTGCTCTTTTTATATACATTTACATTTTTAAAAAATTTACAGATCCACTGGTCGTTTCGTATTTTTAGCGAGTTTGTGCGGGCGGGCAAACACCGAAACGTTGAAAGGTTAGGCGCGATTATTTATGTCCATCCGAGGGATCAAATCGCATTTGAAATAATGCAATCACGTAAAGCGCCCCCTTCATGTTTACTCTTTCGTTACAGTACTCAGACAAAATAAATACATTCGCCTCAACGGAGTTTTTTGGTGGACGTGCCCGGCGCATTCACCATTTGTTTACTTAACTTACGGTTGTTGTTGAAAGAAAGCAGCGATTTATTTTATAATACTCTACTGTTACCAAACCAATCGATTTACCTCTGATGAAAAAATGGTTGACGATGATTATTAAAAAAGTTGATTTTTTCGAGTTTTTCCATTTTCGAGTTTTCTTTGCTGACGCGTCACGGGCTTCAAGTTGACATTTGTTCTTGCGAAAACACATTTTCTGAAGCGTCTTAATGAGAACTTTCCTGTGATGTATAGAAACCCCGATTCGAACCAGTGGTTTTTCCAGGAAATCATTTTTAGTGCAATTTTTGAGCAAAAGTGAGGATAGAATTTCAGGTTTTCGTCAAAAATTTTAAATCGCCAATTTTAATTGAATCCGGCTAATTAGCAGCACGGATTTGAAAACCGCGTTCAATTTGGAGTTTTCGTTTAGCCGCTATGGCCGATCAAAGTCTGAAAAATCAATTATTTTTTTTAATTTTCTAAAATGTTCATGGTGACTGACTAATTTTTTTGCCATTGAAGTTAGCTGAAATTTTTTAACGGCAATCAATTTCTCTCGTCTTTCTGATGAAAAAAAAGTCAACTTCAAAAGTCTACGATGATTATTAAGAAAGTTGCATTTTTAACAAATTTCCAAGGGGTTTACTCATGTCTTTTTTTCGTGTTTTTGTCAAAAATTGAAAATCTCTAATCCGACTAATTGACGTACGAGGAGCTCAGATTTGCAAACCGCGTTCAATTTGGAGTTTTCGTTTGGCCGGTACGGCCGATCAAAGTCTGAAAAATCAATAATTTTTGTACATTTTGTTGATTTTTTCGATTTTTTTCCATTTTCGAGTTTTCTTTGCGGACACATTTAATTTACAATGATAAACATATCTTAATAATCAATAACCTTTCATTCTCGAGCTCTTCGTGTTTTTTATAGCCTTTCCATCAATGAAGTTATTTTTAATACCCTCGAAAACTCCTCCAGCGGAACAATGGCCATCGTTCACATACAAAAGGTTGCAATTTTTCTTGCCAATAAGTGGGCACTAAAATATCGCCTAACTACCGGTAAATATAATATAACACATTCTAGAAACATGTGGTTAAAATGATGGTGAGGATAAAATTTTATAAACAGAAATCAAATTGCAAATCTGCACTTGTTCCAGACGTATTAACACATTGGCTGCCAACAAGTTTTTTTTTGTAAAATGTCACCGGTGACTGACACTGAAGTATTCTTTTATATTGTTCAGAATTTAATTTTTATTAAATTAGTTTAACACGTTGACCGCTTTACGTGTTAAACTAATTTAATAAAAATTAAATTCTGAACAATATAAAAGCTGTATACATTTCATATAATACGTGGATAAGGGATTAATTTTATATGTGATAAAAGTTTAAAAAAAAAAAAATTCCAACCGCGAACTAGAAATAAATTTGTGGTTGAAGGATGGCGTGATCGTATGCAATGAAGTATCCGATTATAATAATCTCGGGGCTACAAATTGAAGTGATTTGTTGGACTCGGGGCTTTCTTTAATACCCGGACTAGGACCTCACGATATCTTCACTTTTACTGCCCCCAGTAACGCTCGCCTCCGAGATTTCCTGAAGGAGTGTGTTGTAAACGGACGTTTCAGGTGCATAAAACACTTATCTTTTCGGCTGCGCGGTTATGTTTACAGTTTTCGGTTTTACTCCATCCATAAAACTTATCTATTCGCCCCCCCTCACCCTACGCCCTTGCGTTTATGCGGCCGCGCTTCAGATAAATTATCTTCCATTGGCGGCGCGGCGGTCAGATTTTAATTTCAGATCTGCCAACAAACGTAATTTTTATATTCTTCTATTTTAAATTTTTACGCTTTAAGTTTTTTTTTGTCTTTCGCCATTCAATCACGACCTTTTTGATTAATCGAATTACATAAAAATTGTGCTTAAAACATCAGTTAAGTTTTATTAGTTCGAATTGATTTATTTTTCTATACTCGGTAATCTTTGCTTGATTAAACGATCTTTTCAATCAAAAACTGATCGTAACAAAGGAGCAAAAATTATCTTTCCCTCCCCGTGGAATTACGGATAGCATTGTGGGGACGAATCTAGATCTATCCAAAGGGGTGATTTATCGGTTCGAGTGGTGTAACTTTGAATTATTTCCATGTGCTCGGAATTAAGCTCTGTTCCACTTCTGCTAGATAACCTCAATCGAAGCCGATTCCAATTAATCTTATCTACATTAAGCAAAAACGTAGTTTTTTTTTTAAGAATTGTTGATGGATCAGTCAAGAAATTTGTGCAATGTTAAGACAATAGATGTCGCCCTCGTCGTGGAATTTGTACAACGCTGAGACAATAGATGTCGCCCTTGTGGTGGAAGTTGTACAACGTTAAGACAATAGATGTCGCCCTTGTGGTGAAATTTGTACAACGTTGAGACAATAGATGTCGCCCTTGTGGTGGAATTTGTACAACGTTGAGACAATAGATGTCGCCCTTGTGGTGGAATTTGTACAACGTTGAGACAATAGATGTCGCCCTGTGGTGGAAGTTGTACAACGTTAAGACAATAGATGTCGCCCTCACGATGTCTCTATCTGTAACGGATACATGAAGGTTTATTGCTCCACAGTAAACAACCGTTTACCTGTCCTTTAGATTAATAATAATAATAAGCAATTTTATCATATAAGTATTTGTGTTCAACAAATTAAAACGTTAATTTTCAAAAATTCATAACTCACGAAAAAATTGATACATTTTCAAAAATTTTAATCAATTTTAAAGGTAGATATCTTGTGAATATTTTTAACATTTTAAACAATTTAATCATGAAGGTATTAATTTTGTTTCGATTATTTTTCATCGAAGTGTTCGACAAATTAAAACGTTAATTTTCAAAAATTCATAACTCACGAAAAAATTGATACATTTTCAAAAATTTTAATCAATCTCAAAGCTAGATATCTTGTAAATATTTTATACATTTTGAACAATTTAATTATCAAGGTATTCATTTTTTTCGATTTTTTTTTTCATGGAAGTGTTCAAAAAATGAAAACGTTAATTTTCAAAAATTCATAACTCGCGAAAAAATGGATACATTTTCAAAAATTTTAATTAACTTGGAAGGTGGATATCTTGTGAATATTTTTAACATTTTGAACAATTTAATCATAAAGGTATTTATTTTTTTCATCGAAGTGTTCGACAAATTAAAACGTTAATTTTCAAAAATTCATAACTCACCAAAAAATTGATACATTTTCAAAAATTTTATTTAATTTTAAAGGTGGATATCTTGTGAATGTTTTAAACATTTTGAACTTTTTAATTATAAAGGTATTTATTTTTTTCGATTATTTTTCATCGAAGTGTTCAAAAAATTAAAACGTTAATTTTCAAACATTTATAACTCACGGAAAATTTGATACATTTTCAAAAATTTTAATTAATTTTAAAGGTAGATATCTTGTGAATGTATTAAACATTTTGAGCAATTTTTTTAAATAAGTATTTATTTTTTTTCGATTTTTTTCTTTCAAAGTGTTCGACAAATTAAAACGTTAATTTTCAAAAATTCATAACTCACAAAAAAATTGATACATTTTCAAAAATTTTAATTAATTTTAAAGGTGGATATCTTGTGAATATATTAAACATTTTGAACAATTTAATCATAAAGGTATTTATTTTTTTCGATTTTTTTTTCAACTAATTAAAACGTTAATTTTCAAAAATTCATAACTCACGAAAAAATGAACACATTTTCAAAAATTTTAATTAATTTTAAAGGTGGATATCTTGTGAATATTTTTATATTTTAAACAATTTAATCATGAAGGTATTTATTTTTTTTCATCGAAGTGTTCGACTAATTAAAACGTTAATTTTCAAAAATTCATAACTCACGAAAAAATTGATACATTTTCAAAAATTTTAATTAATTTTAAAGGGGGATATCTTGTGAATATTTTTAACATTTTGAACAATTTAATCATAAAGGTATTTTTTTTTTTCGATTTTTTTTCATCGAAATGTTCAAAACAATAATACGTTAATTTAAAAAAAATCATAACTCACGCACATTTGATACATTTCCAAAAATTTTAATTAACTTTAAAGGTTAATATCTTGTGAATATTTTAAACATTTTAAACAATTTAATCATGAAGGTATTTATTTTTTTTCAATTTTTTTTCATCAAAGAGTTCGACAAATTAAAACGTTAATTTTCAAAAATTCATAACTGACGAAAAAAATGATACATCTTCAAAAATTTTAATTAATTTTAAAGGTAGATATCTTGTGAATATTTATAACATTTTGAACAATTTAATCATAAAGGTATTTATTTTTTCCGATTTTTTTTCATCGAAGTGTTCAAAAAAATAAAACGTTAATTTAAAAAAAATTCGTAACTCACGAAAAAATTGACACATTTTCAAAAATTTTAATTAATTTTAAAGGTGGATACCTGGTGAATATTTTTAACATTTTGAAGAATTTATTCTTAAAGGTATTTTTTTTTTCGATTTTTTTTTTCATTGAAGTGTTCAAAAAATTAAAACGTTAATTTTAAAAAATTCATAACTAACGGAAAAATTGACACATTTTTTAAAATATTAATTAATTTTAAAGGTAGATATCTTGTGAATATTTTAAATACTTTAAGCAATTTAATTAGATAAGTATTTATTTTTTTCGATTTTTTTTCATCGAAGTGTTCGACTAATTAAAACGTTAATTTTCAAAAATTCATAACTCACGAAAAAATTAATACATTTTCAAAAATTTTCATTAATTTTAAAGGTGGATATCTTGTGAATATTTTCAACATTTTGAACAATTTAATTTTTTTTTTCGATTTTTTTTTCATCGAAGTGTTCAAAAAAATAATACGTTAATTTAAAAAAATTCATAACTCACGCAAAAATTAATACATTTCCAAAAATTTTAATTAATTTTAAAGGTGGATATCTTGTGAATATTTTAAACATTTTAAACAATTTAATCATGAAGGTATTTATTTTTTTTCAATTTTTTTTCATCAAAGAGTTCAAAAAATTAAAACGTTAATTTGCAAAAATTCATTACTCACGAAAAAAATGATACATTTTCAAAACTTTTAATTAATTTTAAAGGTGGATATCTTGTGAATATTTTAAACATTTTGAACAATTTAATCATAAAGGTAATTTTTTTTTTTTTCGATTTTTTTCATCGAAGTGTTCGACAAACTAATTCGTTAATTTTCAAAAATTCATAACTGACGAAAAAATTGATACATTTTTAAAAATTTTAATTAATTTTAAAGGTGGATATCTTGTGAATATATTAAGCAGTTTGAACAATTTATTCATTAAGGTATTTATTTTTTTTCGATTTTTTTTCATCGAAGTGTTCAAAAAAATAAAACGTTAATTTTCAAAAATTCATAACTCACGAAAAAATTAATACATTTTCAAAAATTTTCATTAATTTTAAAGGTGGTTATCTTGTGAATATTTTAAACATTTTGAACAATTTAATCTTAAAGGTATTTATTTTTTTTTCGACTTTTTTCATCGAAGTGTTCAAAAAATTAAAACGTTAATTTTCAAAAATTTATAACTCACGAAAAAATTAATACATTTTCAAAAAAATTATTTAACTTTAAAGGTGGATATCTTGTGAATATTTTTAACATTTTGAACAATATAATCATAAAGGTATTTTTTTTTTCGATTTTTTTTCATCGAAGTGTGACAAATGAAAACGTTAATTTTCAAAAATTCATAACTCACGAAAAAATTGACACATTTTCAAGAATTTGAATCAATCTTAAAGTTGTGAATATATTAAACATTTTGAGCAATTTTATCAAATAAGTATTATTTTTTTTTTTTTCGTTTTTTTTTCGTTCTTTATATTTTTATAATTTCTGGCGGAATTCTAGTGGAATTAAGTTGCCTATCTTACAGAAATATTGTGTGATGAGTTGGCAACGCTGAATATAAGTGCTTCCACAATGGCCCTTTATTTTGATGAACACCGCTCGCCCCTATTTTTTTTATTTCAGTATCGCCCTTTAAAACACGCGATGGAACATTTCGCGATTATTTATAGAAATTCCATTACCAAAATTACATATGTTTTACATGAATTACAGCCCAAAATTATTATGTTAATTCGACCTTGCAGATTCATGCAAATGTATTTTTTTGTGAGACACGCGAGAACAGGAAAAAAAATCGTTCACTCCTTCCTCTCCACTTCCTCCAGTTCTTAATTTATAACAAGAAATGATAATGAATATTCTGTATATTTGTTCGTAGTATAATTAGATTGTTATACATATATACAAAAATCGTTAATAATAGTAATTTAAACATTTAATTTTTTTATTTTATTTTATAAACGGGAAACCCTTATAACAATAAATATACATAGAATATTTATAAAAACTTAACTACTACTATTTTAAGACATATTCAAAATTTTTGTCATGTCACAGCTATTAACTGGCTATCGACCAGAAGTCTTTCAGCCTTAGATTTTTACATACACACATCAAGATATTTATTCAAACAAATAATCAATACATAAATAACTGAGGTGTTAGTCTGGACCATCGACCATCGGTCTTTCTGCCCTTTAGATTGTTATTAAACCAGATTTTTAAAATGTTATATTTTTTTACTCTCTGGCTTACGAAGTAATGCAATCGTGAAATTTTTTCCAAAAAATGTTTTTTTACGGAAATATACAGGGTGTTCAAAATGTACATACTGTATATTTTATTGCTTATTTCGATTACCTATATGCCCTTAAAATTGTATTAAAATCGGTTCAGCGATGAAAAATAAAAATTAGAAAAAATCAGATTTGCACCGTTGATTTAAAAAATTAATAAAAAATAAAACTAGTGCCTCGATAATAAAATCATACAGGGAACTTATTAAATAAGGTCTGACAGTCCCGTTAACCAAATTTGGGTGATATGAATTATACATGGTGTCCAAAATTTATTGTCAAACTCTTCAAACTTTAAAGCACTTTATTTTTCTTATTTTTAATTGGATTTTTACAAACTAAACTTTTTTTGATAAATGGATGTTTTGTGAGTCTATTCTAATTTTTGCAATTTTTTTTAAATTTAAATTTCATAATTTTTTTCAATTTTTATCATCGACTCGAAACCAAATTTTTTTAAAAATTCATAACCTTTCTGAAAATTTCATGATTTTCACAAACTAAACTTGTTTTGATAAATAGGTGTCTTGTGAGTTGAATTAACTTTTGTGAATTTTTTTTTATTTAAGTTTCATATGTTACTTTTCAATTTTTATCTCTGACTCGAATCCAATTTTTTTTTAATTCATAACTTTTTTGAAAATTGTCTGATTCTTACAAACTAAACTTGTTTTGATAGATAGTTGTTTTGTGAGTCGATTCTAATTTTTGCAAATTTTTTTTAATTTAAATTTTATAATTTTTTTCAATTTTAATCCTCGACTCGAAACCAATTTTTTTTTAAATTCATAACTTCTTTGAAAATTATTGGATTTTCACAAACTTAACTTGTTTTGATACATTGACGTTTTGTAAGTCGAATTTAATTTTTGTGAATTTTTAAATTTAAGTTTAATATTTTTTTTCAATATTAAAAAAATCGTCTCGAAACCAAATGTTTTTAAAAATACATAACTTTTTTGAAAATTGTTGGATTTTTACAAACTAATCTTATTTTGATAAATGTGCGTTTTGTGAGTCGAGTTTAATTTTTGTGAATTTTTTTATTTCAGTTTAATATTTTTTTCAATATTAAAAAAATCGTCTCGAAACCAAATGTTTTTAAAAATACATAACTTTTTTGAAAATTGTTGGATCTTTAAAAACTAAACTTGTTTTAATAGAAAGGCGTTTTGGGAGTCGAGTTTAATTTTTGTGAATTTTTTTTATTTAAGTTTCTAATTTTTTTTCGATAATTCGTCTCAACGTGAAAAAAAAATTTTCAAAAATGCATAACTCTTATAAAAATTGACAAAATTTTACAAACGATAATAGATTTGAAAGAATGGCATGTCCTCAGTTGAATATAATTTTTATGGGTGGTTTAATACACGTTCCATATTTTTTTTTACTCGAAAATGCTTTTTTTTAATTCATAAACTCTTTTAAAAATTGTAGTATTTAAACAAACTAGTCTTCTTCTGAAATAATGCTATTTTATGAGTTGAATTGGCACTTTCTGAGGTAAGTTTAATTTTTGTGATTTTTTTTATTTAAGTTTCTTATAATTTTTTTCGATTTTCCGTCTCAACGTGAAATCAAAAATTTTCAAAAATTCGTTGCTCTTGTAAAAATTGACGAAATTTTACAAACGAAAATTGATTTTAAAAAATAGCGTTTCCTGAGTGGAATATAATTTTTGTGGCTTGTTTAATACACGTTTTATATTTTTTTTTATTTTTGACCTTGACGATTTTTTTTAATCATAACTTTTTTAAAAATTGTATTATTTAAACAATCTAGTCTTCTTCTGAAAGAATGGTGTTTTGCGAGTTGAGTTGGCACTTTCTGAGTTGAGTTTAATTTTTGTGAATTTCTTTATTTAAGTTTCTTATTTTTTCGATTTTTAGCCTCAAAGTAAAACCAACAATTTTCAAAAATTCATAACTCTTGTAAAAATACTTGGATGTTTAAAAACTAAACTTGTTTTGATAAATGGACGTCTTGTGAGTTGAATTAAATTTTCTAGATTTGTTTCATAAACGTTTTATATTTTTTCTTCGATTTATCTCCAAAACTCAAAATTAAAAATTTAGAAAAATTGATAACTTGTAAAAATTGTTGAATGTTCACAAAATAAACTTGTTTTGATAAATATACGTTCTACGAGTTAAATTTAATTTTCTAGATTTTTTTCATAAACGATTTATATTTTTCTTCGATTTATCTCCGAATCTCGAAACCAAAAATGTTCAAATATTGATAACTCTTGTAAAAGTTGTTGGATGTTTACAAACTAAACTTGTTTTGATAAATGGACGTTTTGTGAGTTGAATTTAATTTTCTATATTTTTCAGTAAACGTTTAATATTTTTACTTCGATTTATTTCCTAAACTCGAAACCAAAAATTTTCAAAAATTGATAACTCTTATAAAAATATTTGGATGTTTACAAACTAAACTTGTTTTGATAAATGGACGTGTTGTGAGTTGAATTTAATTTTCTATATTTTTTCCGTAAACGTTTAATATTTTTTCTGCGATTTATTTCCTAAACTCGTAACCAAAAATTTTCAAAAATTCATACCTCTTGTAAAAATTGTTGCATGTTCACAAAATAAACTTGTTTTGATAAATATACGTTTTACGAGTTGAATTTAATTTTCTGGGTTTTTTTTTTCATAAACGTTTTATATTTTTTCTTCGATTTATTTCCTAAACCCGAAACCAAAAATTTTCAAAAATTCATAACTCTTGTAAAAATTATAGGATATTCACAAACTAAACTTGTTTTGATAAATATACGTTTTACTAGTTGAATTTAATTTTCTAGATTTGTTTCATAAACGATTTATATTTTTTCTTCGATTTATCTCCAAAACTCGAAATTAAACATTTTCAAAAATTCATAACTCTTGTAAAAATTATTGGATGTCCACAAACTAAACTTGTTTTAATAAATATACGTTTTACGAGTTAAATTTAATTTTCTAGATTTTTTTCATAAACGTTTTATATTTTTTCTTCGATTTATTTAATAAACTCGAAACCAAAAATTTTCAAAAATTCGTAACTCTTGTAAAAATTGTTGGATGTTTACAAACTAAACTTATTTTGAAAAATTGACGTTTATTGGGTTGAATTTAATTTTGGAGATTTTTTTCATAAACGATTTATATTTTTTCTTAAACTCGATACCAAAAATTTTCAAAAAATGATAACTCTTGTAAAAATACTTGGATATTTACAAACCAAACTTGTTTTGATAAATGGACGTCTTGTGAGTTGAATTTAATTTTCGAGATTTCTTTCATAAACGTATAATATTTTTCCTTCGATTTATTTCCTAAACTCGAAACCAAAAATTTCCAAAAATTCATAACTCTTTTAAAAATTGTTGGATGTTCACAAACTAAACTTGTTTTGATAAATATACGTTTTACGAGTTAAATTTAGTTTTCTAGATTTTTTTCAGACACGTTTTATATTTTTTCTTCGATTTATTTCCTAAACCCGAAACCAAAAATTTTCAAAAATTCATAACTCTTGTAAAAATTATTCGATGTTCACAAACTAAACTTGTTTTAATAAATATACGTTTTACGAGTTGAATTTAATTTTCTAGATTTTTTTCATTAACGATTTATATTTTTTGTTCGATTTATCTCCAAAACTCGAAATTAAAAATTTAAAAAAAATGATAACTCTTGTAAAAATTATTGGATGTTCACAAACTAAACTTGTTTTAATAAATATACGTTTTGCGAGTAGAATTTAATTTTATAGATTTTTTTCATAAATGATTTATATTTTATCTTCGATTTATCTCCAAAACTCGAAATTAAAATTTTTAAAAAATTGATAACTCTTGTAAAAATACTTGGATGTTTAAAAACTAAACTTATTTTGATAAATGGACGTCTTGTGAGTTGAATTTAATTTTCGAGATTTTTTTCATAAACGTTCTATATATTTTTTTTAATTTTCAAAAATTGTTGAATGTTCACAAATTAAACTCGTTTTGATGAATAGACAATTTGTTGACATTACATATATTGCAATTACAATTATTATTATTATACTTCTAAATAGTTATTAAAATAACCATGCGTTGCCGGGCGCATTCACCAGAATTACTATACAGGGTCTCACATTTCACATTCCATCTTCTATAGCTCAGTTACTAATTCAGTTAAGATTTTGATATTTTGCAGAATTCATTTGTATCCTAGGGCGTATTTTAGGAAAATATTTTTGATTATACAGGGTGTCCCAAAAAAGTGTAACGTCATGATGATGTATCTTTTTAGATTACACACTGTATATTTTATTGCTTACTTAGGTGCCTTTTGCCCGTAAAATTTTATTGAAATCGCTTCAGTGTTAATCGTATAAAAAAATGTTTGAATGAACAACATCTTCAGCGGTGGCGCATAATTAGTGATTATCGGACTCGCTCGTCCGTTCGCACTCACCAGGTCCTGGGGGATGATGCCGCCGCCCGCCGTGGAAACCGTTGAAGCCGACCTCGACGATCCTCCAAGGATTCCATTCACTTTTCCCGAGTACGCGACGGGCACCACTCACTATTTTGTATGTTATGCGAAATCGAAACCGGAAAACGTCCACACACCGGAAATGGCGACGCGTCTTCTCCGCGGGAAAGTCCACTGCACACTGGACGAGCCGCACACTCCGACGCTGATAACGACGACGCCCTGGTGCGCGCATGTCCCTTTCCGACGCCCAGATAAAAGGGGGAGGGCGAACGGGGATGACATACTCGCGAATGTCGGAATACCTTAAACAAATGAATGGATTTCGTTGAAGAAAAAAAATTATTTTTCCGTTTTGCGGATCAATAAGTTAATTGGGGTGGAACTCAACACCGTGGCATCTCTGGAAACAGTTGCGTAACGCCACTTCTGTGGCAACTTCCGTTATACGCTTAGCTAAAGAATTAATACAAATGCGTTTTAAAAGCCACAAAAAGTTCCGGCACGGGGTGTATTTAAAATTCAACATCTCGCCCCCGGAATCGTCGAAGTTGCTCATGCTTGCTGAATATCTTTACAATTTACAAAATTTGGAAAGTTTGAGGTGTGTAGCATTTGTTTTTCAATTTTTTTCTTTCGCGTGAAAATAAAGTGCAATTTGAAAATGGCAACAGGCTCTGATTTTGGATGATTATTTTGAAATCTGGTCATTAGATATTTTGATTATTTACGGAATTGTCTAATATAGTGTATTTTGAGTTAATTAGGAAAGTTTGAGGAGTGTAGCATTTGTTTTTCAATTTTTTTCTTTCACGTGAAAATAAAGTGCAATTTGAAAATGGCAACAGGCTCTGATTTTGGGTGATTATTTTGAAATCTGGTCATTAGATATTTTGATTATTTACGGAATTGTCTAATATAGTGTATTTTGAGTTAATTAGGAAAGTTTGAGGAGTGTAGCATTTGTTTTTCAATTTTTTTCTTTCACGTGAAAATAAAGTGCAATTTGAAAATGGCAACAGGCTCTGATTTTGGATGATTATTTTGAAATCTGGTCATTAGATATTTTGATTTTTTACGGAATTGCCTAATATAGTGTATTTTGAGTTAATTAGGAAAGTTTGAGGTGTGTAGCATTTGTTTTTCCATTTTTTTCTTTCACGTGAAAATAAAGTGCAATTTTAAAATGGCAACAGGCTCTGATTTTGGGTGACTATTTTGAAATCCGGTCATTAGATATTTTGATTTTTTACGGAATTGCCTAATATAGTGTATTTTGAGTCAATTTGGAAAGTTTGAGGTGTGTAGCCTTTGTTTTTCCATTTTTTTTTCAAGCGAAAATAAAGTGCAATTTGAAAATGGCAACAGGCTCTGATTTTGGGTGATTATTTTGAAATCTGGTGATTAAATATTTTTATTTTTTTACAGAATTGTCTAATCTAGTGTATTTTGAGTCAATTTGGAAAGTTTGAGGTGTATAGCATTTGTTTTTCAATTTTTTTTTACGTGAAAATAAAATGCAATTTTGAAGTGACAAAAGGCTCTGATGTTGGGTGATTTTTTCAAAATCTGGTGATTAGATATATTGATGTTTAACGGAATTTTCAAAAACAGTGTGTTTTAAGTAAATTTGGAAAGTTTGAGGTGTGTAGCATTTGTTTTTCAATTTTTTTTTTCACGTGAAAATAAAATGCAATTTTGAAGTGACATAAGGCTCTGATCTTGGGTGACTATTTCAAAATCTGGTGATTAGATGTATTGATTTTTAACGGAATTTTCAAAAACAGTGTATTGTAAGTAAATTTGGAAAGTTTGAGGTGTGTAGCATTTGTTTTTCAATTTTTTTTTCACGTGAAAATAAAATGCAATTTCGAAGTGACAAAAGGCTCTGATCTTGGATGATTTTTTCAAAATCTGTTGATTAGATATATTGATTTTTAACGGAATTTTCAAAAACAGTGTATTGTAAGTAAATTTGGAAAGTTTGAGGTGTGTAGCATTTGTTTTTCAATTTTTTTTCACGTGAAAATAAAATGCAATTTCGAAGTGACAAAAGGCTCTGATCTTGGGTGATTTTTTCAAAATCTGTTGATTAGATGTATTGATTTTTAACGGAATTTTCAAAAACAGTGTATTGTAAGTAAATTTGGAAAGTTTGGGGTGTGTAGCATTTGTTTTTCAATTTTTTTTTCACGTGAAAATAAAATGCAATTTCGAAGTGACAAAAGGCTCTGATCTTGGGTGATTTTTTCAAAATCTGTTGATTAGATATATTGATTTTTAACGGAATTTTCAAAAACAGTGTATTGTAAGTAAATTTGGAAAGTTTGAGGTGTGTAGCATTTATTTTTCAATTTTTTTTTTACGAGAAACTAAAATGCGATTTCGAAGTGAGAAAAGGCTCTGATCTTGGATGATTTTTTCAAAATCTGTTGATTAGATATATTGATTTTTAACGGAATTTTCAAAAACAGTGTATTGTAAGTAAATTTGGAAAGTTTGAGGTGTGTAGCATTTATTTTTCAATTTTTTTTTTACGTGAAAATAAAATGCAATTTCGAAGTGACAAAAGGCACTGATCTTGGGTGATTTTTTCAAAATCTGTTGATTAGATGTATTGATTTTTAACGGAATTTTCAAAAACAGTGTATTGTAAGTAAATTTGGAAAGTTTGAGGTGTGTAGCATTTGTTTTTCAATTTTTTTTTTCACGTGAAAATAAAATGCAATTTTGAAGTGACAAAAGGCTCTGATCTTGGGTGATTTTTTCAAAATCTGGTGATTAGATATATTGATGTTTAACGGAATTTTCAAAAACAGTGTGTTTTAAGTAAATTTGGAAAGTTTGAGGTGTGTAACATTTGTTTTTCAATTTTTTTTTTCACGTGAAAATAAAATGCAATTTTGAAGTGACAAAAGGCTCTGATCTTGGGTGATTTTTTCAAAATCTGGTGATTAGATATATTGATGTTTAACGGAATTTTCAAAAACAGTGTGTTTTAAGTAAATTTGGAAAGTTTGAGGTGTGTAGCATTTGTTTTTCAATTTTTTTTTTCACGTGAAAATAAAATGCAATTTTGAAGTGACAAAAGGCTCTGATCTTGGGTGACTATTTCAAAATCTGGTGATTAGATGTATTGATTTTTAACGGAATTTTCAAAAACAGTGTATTGTAAGTAAATTTGGAAAGTTTGAGGTGTGTAGCATTTATTTTTCAATTTTTTTTTTCACGTGAAAATAAAATGCAATTTTGAAGTGACAAAAGGCTCTGATCTTGGGTGATTTTTTCAAAATCTGTTGATTAGATGTATTGATTTTTAACGGAATTTTCAAAAACAGTGTATTGTAAGTAAATTTGGAAAGTTTGAGGTGTGTAGCATTTATTTTTCAATTTTTTTTTTCACGTGAAAATAAAATGCAATTTTGAAGGGACAAAAGGCTCTGATCTTGGGTGATTTTTTCAAAATCTGTTGATTAGATGTATTGATTTTTAACGGAATTTTCAAAAACAGTGTATTGTAAGTAAATTTGGAAAGTTTGAGGTGTGTAGCATTTGTTTTTCAATTTTTTTTTCACGTGAAACTAAAATGCAATTTCGAAGTGAGAAAAGGCTCTGATCTTGGATGATTTTTTCAAAATCTGTTGATTAGATATATTGATTTTTAACGGAATTTTCAAAAACAGTGTATTGTAAGTAAATTTGGAAAGTTTGAGGTGTGTAGCATTTGTTTTTCAATTTTTTTTCACGTGAAAATAAAATGCAATTTCGAAGTGACAAAAGGCTCTGATCTTGGGTGATTTTTTCAAAATCTGTTGATTAGATGTATTGATTTTTACCGGAATTTTCAAAAACAGTGTATTGTAAGTAAATTTGGAAAGTTTGAGGTGTGTAGCATTTGTTTTTCAATTTTTTTTTTCACGTGAAAATAAAATGCAATTTCGAAGTGACAAAAGGCTCTGATCTTGGGTGACCATTTCAAAATCTGGTGATAAGATATATTGATTTTTTACGGAATTGTCAAAAATATTGTATTCTGTGTAAATTTGGAAAGTTTTAAGTGTGTGGCAATTTTTTTTTCCATTTTTTTGTCACTCAAAAAAAAGTGAAACTTCGAAATAAATATAGACTTTGTTCCGGTGGGATTATTTTAAAATTGTGTCTTTGAATATTTAGAATTTCTTGCAGAGTTATCGAGCAGAAGGTATTTTGAGTAAATTTTGAGAATTTGAAGTGTGTGGCAATTGTTTTTCATTTTTTTTTTCATTCATAAATAAAAGTGAAATTTCGGAATGACAATGGGCTTTGTTCTTGGGTGATTATTTAATTTATTTTGAGTAAATTTTGAATGTGTGAATCTTTATTTTAAGTAGAAGAGGAATCTGTAAAGACTTGCGGCGTAAATAAAAGCTGTGACCAATTGACCGAACGACGTGAGACGTCAAATAAATCCGGGCTGGCATCTGGATGGGCGACGGAGGAAATTTATTGCCGATGGCTCCTTTAAACTAAGTGATGTTATGGCCATTACCCTTTGCCGATCCTCAATCACGAGCCAGTTTATTTATTTTATCAGTTTCGGCGATACCCATCCGCAAATTTTCCACTATACTCCACTAGACGATCTTCATCTAAAAAAAGAAAAAAACTTCACTCGATTATCTTAATCAATTCAAATGCGTTTAATGTTTCGATTGTTAAGAGCAGGATATATTTATTCCTTGAAATGATTATAATAATATAATTTAAAACGAAATAAGGAGATGTTAATTCTAACAAATAGAATCTCTGAATGTTTAAAATTTTTGGCTAGTTTCGCCTTATTAAGGCATTTTCAAAAGAATTGTTTTTTATATTATTAAATCCTTGTTTATTTATAGAAACATAAATCTTGATTGCTTTATTAGAACATTTATTCTCATAAGATTATTTTTTTCAGCAACAGGCTATATCGATTTCGCCATTTTAATAAATTATTACAATATTTCATGATTTTTTCGACAGAAAGTTGCTTCGCATTTAGTCCCTGCTTTGTAGCTTAAAAAAATTCTTCATGTGTAATATATCATTCCCGTTAATTTTTTCTCTGTACTATTTGGCGGTATTAATGTTTTGGGCGATATTTAACGGGAAAATGTTTCTAGGCGGAAAAATTCGCATCGGATTTTATTGGAGGATTTTTAAGAAAGTTGTCTCGCATTTCAGGGGACGGCGATTTTGTCTAGTGGTGGAGGCATTTAGGGAAATTTATGTAGATTCGAGTGTAACCGAGAAGAATGCGGCCAATCCCGACGGCAACATGCCGCACGGGAGTTTTATTTACCGGCGAAAAAAATTCACAATAACGCGCAAATATTTGCGGGAGGAGCGCCCCCTCCGCGCGCTCCGAGGGAGGATTTAATTGAGGGCAAATATTTGAGCGAGCGAAAGCGAAAACGTCATTAATTTCCGTTTGGATTTTAAGTGAGGCTTTATTTAGGTTAATAATTGTAAATGTGTTCATATATACAGAAAATACGGAACAATTTTTTTTTTAGTTTTGACAAAAAGATACAAAAAATCTTGAAAAGTTGCCATCCACTCATTGAAAAGTACCATTTTTTAAACCTGAAAAATACCAATTTTGACAGCTGAAACATATTATTTTTGGTAGTTGACACATAAAATTTTTGACAGATGAAAAATACAAATTTTAACAGCTAAAAATACTATTCTTAACCGCTGAAACATACCATTATTGACAGCTGAAAAATACAATTTTGACACTGTTATTTTAAGAAATTTAAAAATGTTGAAAATTCCCACTTTTCATAACTGAAAAATACCAATTTTGACAGCTGAAACATATTATTTTTGGTAGTTGACACATAAAATTTTTGACAGATGTAAAACACAAATTTTAACAGCTAAAAACACTATTCTTAACCGCTGAAACATACCATTATTGACAGCTGAAAAATACCATTTTGACACTGTCATTTTAAGAAATTTAAAAATATTGAAAATTCCCACTTTTCATAGCTGAAAAATACCAATTTTGATAGCTGAAACATACTATTTTTGGTAGTTGACACATAAAATTTTTGACAGATAAAAAATACAAATTTTAACAGCTAAAAATACTATTCTTAACCGCTGAAACGTACCATTATTGACAGCTGAAAAATATAATTTGGACACTGGCATTTTAAGAGATTTAAAAATGTTTAAAATTCCCACTTTTGACCGCTGAAAAACACCAATTTTGACAGCTGAAACATACTATTTTTGGTAGTTGACACATAAAATTTTTGACAGATAAAAAATACAAATTTTAACAGCTAAAAATACTATTCTTAACCGCTGAAACGTACCATTATTGACAGCTGAAAAATATAATTTGGACACTGGCATTTTAAGAGATTTAAAAATGTTTAAAATTCCCACTTTTGACCGCTGAAAAATACCAATTTTGATAGCTGAAACATACTATTTTTGGTAGTTGACACATAAAATTTTTGACAGATAAAAAATACAAATTTTAACAGCTAAAAATACTATTCTTAACCGCTGAAACATACCATTATTGACAGCTGAAAAATACAATTTTGACACTGTTATTTTAAGAAATTTAAAAATGTTGAAAATTCCCACTTTTCATAACTGAAAAATACCAATTTTGACAGCTGAAACATATTATTTTTGGTAGTTGACACATAAAATTTTTGACAGATGAAAAATACAAATTTTAACAGCTAAAAATACTATTCTTAACCGCTGAAACGTACCATTATTGACAGCTGAAAAATATAATTTGGACACTGGCATTTTAAGAGATTTAAAAATGTTTAAAATTCCCACTTTTGACCGCTGAAAAACACCAATTTTGACAGCTGAAACATACTATTTTTGGTAGTTGACACATAAAATTTTTGACAGATGAAAAACACAAATTTTAACAGCTAAAAATACTATTCTTAACCGCTGAAACGTACCATTATTGACAGCTGAAAAATACAATTTTGACACTGTCATTTCAATAAATTTAAAAATATTGAAAATTCCCACTTTTCATAGCTGAAAAATACCAATTTTGATAGCTGAAACATACTATTTTTGGTAGTTGACACATAAAATTTTTGACAGATAAAAAATACAAATTTTAACAGCTAAAAATACTATTCTTAACCGCTGAAACATACCATTATTGACAGCTGAAAAATACAATTTTGACACTGTTATTTTAAGAAATTTAAAAATGTTGAAAATTCCCACTTTTCATAACTGAAAAATACCAATTTTGACAGCTGAAACATATTATTTTTGGTAGTTGACACATAAAATTTTTGACAGATGTAAAACACAAATTTTAACAGCTAAAAACACTATTCTTAACCGCTGAAACATACCATTATTGACAGCTGAAAAATACCATTTTGACACTGTCATTTTAAGAAATTTAAAAATATTGAAAATTCCCACTTTTCATAGCTGAAAAATACCAATTTTGATAGCTGAAACATACTATTTTTGGTAGTTGACACATAAAATTTTTGACAGATAAAAAATACAAATTTTAACAGCTAAAAATACTATTCTTAACCGCTGAAACGTACCATTATTGACAGCTGAAAAATACAATTTGGACACTGGCATTTTAAGAGATTTAAAAATGTTTAAAATTCCCACTTTTGACCGCTGAAAAACACCAATTTTGACAGCTGAAACATACTATTTTTGGTAGTTGACACATAAAATTTTTGACAGATGAAAAACACAAATTTTAACAGCTAAAAATACTATTCTTAACCGCTGAAACATACCATTATTGACAGCTGGAAAATACAATTTTGACACTGTCATTTTAAGAAATTGAAAAATGTCGAAAATTCCCACTTTTCATAGCTGAAGAATACCTATTTTGACAGCTGAAACATACTATTTTTGGTAGTTGACACATAAAATTTTTGACAGATGAAAAATACAAATTTTAGCAGCTAAAAATACTATTCTTAACCGCTGAAACATGCCATTATTAACAGCTAAAAAATACAATTTTTGACAGCAAAAAAAAAATTTTCACACTGTCATTTTAAGCAATTTAACAATGTCGAAAAGTGAAAAACTTTTGATAGCTGAAAAATACCAAGTTTGACAGCTGAAACATGCAATTTTTGGTAGTTGAAAAATATTTCTTTTTACAGATTAAAATACAATTTTTGACAGCTAAAAATACTATTCTTGACCGTTGAAACATTTTTGACACAACTGTCAAATGTCATTTTTGGGTATTCAAAAATGTCTAAAAATGCTACTTTCGATAATACCATTTTTTAAACTGAGAAATACCATTTTTTCAGCTGAAAAATGCCATTTGTTGACAGCAGAAAAATACCATTTTTGACAGCTCAATAATACAATTCGTAATAGCTGCAAAATAGCATTTTTGACAGCTGAAAAATACCATATTTGGTAGCTAGAAAACAGCACTCTCTACAGCTGAAAAATATCTTTGTCGACAGCCGGCAACTTCCATTACTAACAGCTGATAAATATTACTTTTGACAGCTGAAAAATACCTTTATTGACATACCGTTTTTGACAGCTATATATAAAATTTTTGACAACAAAAAAATACTGCTTTTGACAGCTAAAACAACTATTTTGGACTATTTAAAAATGTCAAAAATTAAGACTTAATTGATAGCTGAAAAATATCAATTTTGACAGCTGAAACGTATCATTTTCTACAGCGGAAAAATACCATACCTGACAGCTGAATAATACCATTTTCGACAGCTGACAACATCAATTTTGACAGCTGAAACGTATCATTTTCTACAGCGGAAAAATACCATACCTGACAGCTGAATAATACCATTTTCGACAGCTGACAACTTTCATTCTTGACAGCTGATAAATATTACTCTTGACAGTTGAAAAATACCTTTATTGACAGCTATAAATAAAATGCTTGACAACAAAAAAAACAGCTAAAAAATACCATTTTAGACATTTTTAAAAATATACCACTTTTGATAGCTGAAAAATATCAATTTTGACAGCTGAAACATACCATATTTCGTAGTTTTCGTACTGATAAAAAATGCAATTTTTGACCGCTAAAAATACTATTCTTAATCACCGAAACTAACGATTACTGACAGCTAAAAAATAAACATTTTGACAGCAAAAAAAACATTTTTAAATTTTTGCAAAATGTCATTTTTGGCAATTGAAAAAATGATACTTTTGATTGTTGAAAACTACTATTTTTAAAGCTGAGATATATCATTTGTTGACAGAAGAAAAATATCATTTTTGACAGCTAACTAAAACAATTCTTAACAGCTGCAAAATAGCATTTTTGACAGCTGCAAAATACCATTTTGGATACTTGCAAAATGTAATTTTTGACAATTTAAAAAATATACTTTTGACAGCTGAAAACTATTATTTTTAGAGCTGAGAAATAGTACTGTTGACAGAAGAAAAATATCATTTTTGACAGCTAACTAAAACAATCTTAACAGCTACAAAATAGCATTTTTGATAGCTGCAAAATACCATTTTTGACACTTGCAAAATGCCATTTTTGACAATTAAAAAAATATTCTTTTGACAGCTGAAAACTATTATTTTTAAAGCTGAGAAATAGCATTGTTGACAGAAGAAAAATATCATTTTTGACAGGTAACTAATACAATTCTTAACAGCTACAAAATAGCATTTATGACAGATGAAAAATACCTTTTTTGATTATTGAAAATTGTCGAAAGAACTATTTTTATTTGCTGTTGCTGTTGCTGTTGCTGTTGCTGTTGCTGTTGCTGTTGCTGTTGCTGTTGCTGTTGCTGTTGCTGTTGCTGTTGCTGTTGCTGTTGCTGTTGCTGTTGCTGTTGCTGTTGCTGTTGCTGTTGCTGTTGCTGTTGCTGTTGCTGTTGCTGTTGCTGTTGCTGTTGCTGTTGCTGTTGCTGTTGCTGTTGCTGTTGCTGTTGCTGTTGCTGTTGCTGTTGCTGTTGCTGTTGCTGTTGCTGTTGCTGTTGCTGTTGCTGTTGCTGTTGCTGTTGCTGTTGCTGTTGATGTTGATGTTGATGTTGATGTTGATGTTGATGTTGATGTTGATGCTGCTGTTGCTGTTGCTGCTGCTGTTGTCGTTTGTTGTAATCAAAGTAACAGTTGTTTTTTAATTGAATAAAAAATGCATTTAGTCAAATTCAATTATTTCAAATTGTAACATAAATACCTCCGCCGGAGATTTATACATTTTTTCCCTCTCGACTTACCAATTTTTGTATATTTATATTATAAGAAAATACGTTCGAATTTTATTACATTTTTTTTTTCGCGAGTATATGGGTTTTATTCTTTGTGCGTGAACGAGCGTACACAACTTGAAACCGTTCAGTAAATATTTTTTTTGGCCCGCTGAAATGGCATTATAACATCAACAATGCTCGGAAATTTTTATATAAAGACGCAAATTCGGTCTATTTTTTTTATACGTACACACACACACGCACACGGTGTTTGCTTTTTCAGCGGGGGCCCAAAAGCGCATTTGTGCGGTTTTATGCGTAAACCGGCTCGCAATAAAAAAAGGATTTCGGGCATTATACGTCCCTCTAGTGGTTTTATCCCGTGTATATTTTACGATACACTTTATTTATCTTGTTATAAAGGAATCGATTTTTCAATTAAAATTTTATGGTTTAAAAAAAAATGACAAAAATTATTTCGTGTTATTATTTTCAGTGATACTGAAAATAATAACGGGAGTTTCATTATACTTCTGAATAGTTATTAATTTTAAAATTGTTACCCGGCGCATGCACCAGAATTACCTCACAGGTTCACCTCTAGTCTTCTATAGCTCAGTTGTTAATTAAGTTAGGATTTTGATATTTTGCAGACTTTACTTGTATCGTACGACAAATTTCAGGAAATTATTTTTGATTCTACAGGGTGTCCCAAAAAAGTGTGACGTCATGATGATATATCTTTTTAGATTACATGCTGTGTATTTTATTGCTTATTTGGGTACCTTTTATCGTTACCTATATGCCTCTAAAATTTTATTAAAATCGGTTCGGTGACTTTCGCATAAAAAAATAAAAATAGTGCCTCGGCAATAAAATCATACAGGGTACTTGTTAAAAAGGTCTGATAGTCCCGTTAACCAAGTTTGATCGATATGAATTATAAAGGGTGTCCAAACTTTTATAGCACTTCACTTTCCTTATTTTGTTGTAAATTTAATATACAATGAACGACCGAATAATAATAAATCATTAAACGAAAAACGTTAATTAACCGATAAGATGTTAACTATTCAATGAGATAACTGCCGGACGGCGATTATGAAAAAGCGTATTTTCATGAAAACGAATTGATGTGAAACACCGCAATCGCGCTCCTGTACAAACAGTGGAAAATTCAGTGTCCCTTTTCTCGGCTCGGGGGGGCGAAGAGGGACTTTACAGCAGGCCCTCGAAACTGGGTCACCAACCCGAGGAGCAAAATAAACTCCTCTCCGGCGATTCCGGCAAATATGATATACACCCTTGTGCGAACCTGCACGTGTTAGAATCTACGTCTCTCCGTATACACGTAATATTTGTACATAGATTTATTCTTTGTCGGCCCTACTTTACATAATGTGCAGAATATAACATACAACAAATTTGAATCGCAAGCGCACATACATACATATATGCACTTTGCATACATAATAAATATTCCATTGCACAAGTTTTAATTTCATGACGTTGTAAAAATTAGGGGTGTCAGTAACACCTTTCTTTTTTACAACAGCCCTTGCTATAAGTATATCGACTATGCGTCATATTTTCGAAGGTATAGAAAGCAATAATGAAAATTCTTTTTATAAAATTACTGTCTTCATTGGCTTGTAAATTGTAACTCCTAATTGATATAGTAATAATAATAATAGTCATTTATTATGCCAGTACAGAAGAAAACAACAGAATTTTAGAAATAAAGTATCCCCTCCAATCCGTGTAAATGTTTTACTTCATATTATTGAATTATTATTGAATTAAAATTTCTTCATTTCACAATGTACAACAAACGAAACCGACGTTGCGTTTCTGCTCGCTAAATAACTTTTTTCGTAAATAGTGTTTAAATCGACTGGAACCGCCTAAAAACGATTCAAAAAATTTATCTTCAAAAAAAATTTTTTTTTTTCGAGTCCAAGAGCTCATTCTGAACACTATTTGTCTATAACAAAAATTGTGTGACTTCCAAGAACAGAGAAACGAGAAATGACTTTTCTCGTAAATAGTGCGTAAATCGACTGAAAACGATTTAAAAACATTTTCTTCCAAAATTTTTTTATTAATGTGGCACATTATTTAATTAAAAAAAAAAACTAATCTCCAATAAAGTGGAGGCTTATGTATACCAGAGAGAAAATATCGTACATTTTAAGCTCTTTAACATATTTATTTGTTGAACCAAAGATTTTTGAAAGCCTAAGAGTTACACTCTGTAAATTCTACGGGCACTGCCACTGAATTCATCCCTGCTGCCATCGCCTCATCTCTTAGTACTTCACAGAAATTAAATCAATAGACGCCTCTCTAAGAGAATTAAGTTCTTGTCATTCTTCCGTATATTGATCTAGGGTTGCTCGAGGTTGAGAGTGGCAGAAAAAAAAGTTTTAAATATATGCATTTATTCTTGATAAACTCGAGGGCCGTCCTTTTTCATACTTTGGGGGGAGATAATACGTTAAGTGTACTCCGGGAACTCCACGGCACTCGTGAGAAAATCTTTCGGAGACGAGAGATTACCGGCGAAATGAACGTCACCTGCCTTATCAAGAGATAAAGAAGGAATTATAAGGTGACGCGGATTCCAAATTGCCTTCGTCGAATAACAAATGCGCCAACTAGAAAATGTGAACTTTCGTAGAGAGAGAAAGAGAGAGAGAGAGAGATATTAACGCATCTTGATTACTACAGGAAGCAAATTCCGCAGACGGTAATTTTTTAGAATCTTTTTAATCAGCCATTTTGTTTACAAGCAAGGTGCGTCGATCATCTTTTGTTATGTCAAAAATATGTTATTTCTAAGCAAATTTGGAAATTTTGAAGCAAATTCCGTGGATGATAAATTTTTTAGAATTTTTTTAATCAGGTGGTGCACATTTCACTCACTCAAATTCGAGTTCAGAGTGCTGCCATTTTGTTTACAAGCAAGGTGAGTCGATTATCTTTTGTTGTGTCAAAAATATGTTATTTCTAAGCAAATTTGGAAATTTTGAAGCAAATTCCACGGGCGGTACTTATTTTAGAATTTTTTTAATCACGAGGTGCACATTTCACTCACTCAAATTCCAGTTCAGAGTGCTACCATTTTGTTTACAAGCAAGGTGCATCGATTATCTTTTGTTATGTCAAAAATATGTTATTTCTAAGCAAATTTGGAAATTTTGAAGCAAATTCCACGGGCGGTACTTTTTTTAGAATGTTTTTAATCACGAGGTGCACATTTCACTCACTCAAATTCCAGTTCAGAGTGCTGCCATTTTGTTTACAAGCCAGGTGCGTCAATTATTTTTAGATATGTCAAAAATATGTCATTTTTGAGAGAATTTGAAAAATTTTATGGTAAGTCCGCGTGGGATGATATTTTTAGAATTTTTTTTTAATCACGAGGTGCACATTTCACTCAAATTCAAGTTAAAAGTGTCGCTATTAGGGCGGCAAAATAGAACCAGCACTGCATATTCTTTATTATTTATGTTTTTTAATCCTTTAAGAGAAACGAAGAAAAAAGAGGATTCTTAAACGCTAAACCGTTAACCTTCACTTTAACCGAAGCAAAAAAATAAATCGTTGCATGTTTTAAATATTATAACAAGTGATGTTGTGCGCAGCCATTAAATTTAAATGACTCTCCAGTGGCGCCATCTGCTGGTATATCGTGATTATGTTAGAATGCGCCATCTGTTGGTATATCGTGAAGTAGTGCTTATGTTGGCATTTGCCATCTGCTGGTATATCGTGAACTAGTGATTATATTAGCATGTGCCATCTGCTGGTATATCATGAACTAGTGCTTATGTTATGATGCGCCATCTGGTGGTATATCGTGAAGTAGTGCTTATGTTAAAATGCGCCATCTGTACCATGAACTAGTGCTTATGTTACAAAGCGCCGTCTGCTGGTATACCGTGAACTGGTAATTATGTTGGAATGCGCCATCTGCTGGTCCATCGTAAACTAGTGCTTATGTTAGAATGCGCCATCTGTTGGTATATCGTCAACTAGTGATTATGTTGGTATTGCTTTTGAGCTTAGAGGAGTAGCCAACATAAATACATATATCAGTATTTTGTTTACTATTATATTTTTTTAAGGATGTAGCTTTTAGAATGCGCCATCTGCTGGTATACCATGAACTAGTGCTTATGTTACAAAGCGCCGTCTGCTGGTATATCGTGAACTTGTAATTATGTTGGCATGCGCCATCTGCTGGTATATCGTGAACTAGTGCTTATGTAAGAATGCGCCATCTGTTGGTGTATTGATATTTTTTTAAGAATGTAGCTGGCGCATTAACTAACCAGATCAAGAGGCCCTTATGAATGAGGAAGTTGAAGGCACCACCATTGGTATTTCTTCTCCAAGTTCCGCATTATCTTTATTTTAGATTATTTCAATTACATTGTTTTATTTTTTTTTTCAATTGTCTTTTACGTTAGGCTTGATTTATTGTTGTGAGTTTATGTGCAAAAAATCATTTTTAAACGATAAACAGTACTGGACTTCTATACGTTCAAAATTCGTCCGCAAGGGGGCGCCTCGGTCAAAAGGCTAGAATCTACACTCGACCCTATTTTTTGATTTCGATAAATACAATAAATATTGTTAATGAATTACAAACAATTTTATTACCCACTTACCTCAGATAGTATTGATATTTAACAGTTACCTCTTTGATCAACAAATTACAGATAACTTTATTACCTCAAACCGCACATAATTAGTTACCTATTTTATCAATTAATTACAGATCATTGCATTACCCACTTACTGCAGGTAAATGTATTATCGACAGATTACAGTCACCTAAATTACCAATAAATCACAGATTATTTTATTACCCACACACTGCAGGTGGCTATATTTTCAATAAATTACAGATCGTTGTATTGCCCACATACAGTTGGCTGTATTTTCAATAAATTACAGATCCTTATATTACCCACATTCTGCAGGCAACTATATTATCGACAAATTACAGTTACCTATATTTACAACAAATTACAGATCATTGTATTACCCACACACTGCAGGTAATTGTATTACCGAAAAACTACCTCTTTGATCAACAAATTACAGATAACTTTATTACCTCAAACCGCACATTATTAGTTACCTATTTTATCAATTAATTACAGATCATTGTATTATCCACTTACTGCAGGTAAATTTATTATCGATAGTTACCTGAATTACCAATAAATTACATATAATTTTATTACCTACACAGTTCAGGTAGCTATATTTTCAATTAATTACGGATCATTGTATTGCCCACATTCTACAGGCAATTATATTATCGACAAATTACAGTTGGCTGTATTTTCAATAAATTACCGATTCTTATATTACCCACATTCTGCAGGCAACTATATTATCAACAAATTACAGTTACCTATATTTACAACAAATTACAGATCATTGTATTACCCACACACTGCAGGTAATTGTATTACCGAAAAACTACCTCTTTGATCAACAAATTACAGATAACTTTATTACCTCAAACCGCACATTATTAGTTACCTATTTTATCAATTATTTACAGATCATTGCATTATCCACTTACTGCAGGTAAATTTATTATCGACAGATTACAGTTACCTGAATTACCAATAAATTACAGATAATTTTATTACCTACACACTGCAGGTAGCTATATTTTCAATTAATTACAGATCGTTGTATTGCCCACATTCTACAGGCAATTATATTATCGACAAATTACAGTTGGCTGTTTTTTCAATAAATTACAGATCCTTATATTATCTACATTCTGCAGGCAACTATATTATCGACAAATTACAGTTATATTTACAACAAATTACAGATCATTGTATTATCCACACACTGCATTACGAAAAACTACAGTTAGCTACATTAACACTAAATTACAGACTGTTGTATTACCCACATTCTGCAGGTAATTACGTTGTCGACTAATTACAGTCAGCTAAGTTATCAAAAACTTACAGATCATTACATTACCTACACACTGCAGGTAAATACATTACCGACGAATTACAGTTACTTTAATAATATAACAGTTACCTATATGATCAACAAATTACAGATAATTGTGTTACCTCAAACCGCTCATTATTACAGTTACCTATTTTATCAATAAATTACAGATAATCTTGGTAAGACTTAATTTTGCAGACTCACGAACAGGTTGAATATTCATATATTCAGGCTATATTTCGTTTTGTTGAAATTACAGATCATTGCATTACCCACTTGCTGCAGGTAAATTTATTGGCAAATTACAGTTTCCTAAATTACCAATAAATTAAAGATCGTTACATTACCCACTTGCTGCAGGTTAATTTATTATCGACAAATTACAATTCCCTAAATTACCAATAAGTACCTATAAATTACAGTTCCCTAAATTACCAATAAGTACCAATAAATTGCAGATTTTTTGATATCCACACACTACCGCAAACATTGAAAACAAAGAAATTTTTAATTTTCGGTTTATAATTATGATACGATAATAGTTACATAAAATGTATATTAATAATAATTGTAAAGAATGCCAAAATGAGCAAGTTTTTTTCGAAATCTTTTTAGTTTTTGAGTAAACTGACTATTAAAATTTTCTAATGACGTGTTTACAGTTGCATATATTATTCAATGGTTGTAGATAAAAATATATAAACTACAGTCAAAGATTAAATGTATTTATTGAAAACCATCCTCATCCTCAAAGAATAAAACAACTGAATTTACAAAACATTAATACGTACAAAAAAAATTAAACAGTCGAGTCTAGAGTTTACGGGGTCGGCCACGTTTCAATTTGGCTTTCGGCTGGGAGTCCTCTTGGGAATCCTCCGAGATGTGCGAGAGGGTGTGCTTCAGCTTTTTCACGCCCAGCTTGGCATCGTCGGAAGCGTCGCTTGCAACCGAATCCTTCGAGGCCCTTCTCGTCCTCCTGACCGGAGCCGGGATCGGGGAGGGATCCTCTTTCGGCTTGGACGACGATCGCAGGTTTCTTTTGGGCAGGGAAACCTCGCTGGTGGAACGGTCATCGCTGCTGTGCCCGAGGTCCTTCTTGTTGGGTGTGGGCCCGGCGTCGGTGGCGGTGCTGCTGATCACGCTCGGAGCGGGGGAATCCTGCAGGAGTTGCTGCTCGTCCGGATCTGCCTTACCTATAGAAAACAAATTAAAGCTGCGTCTTAAATGAAGTTGATTTTGCGTGCATTTGTGTTTATTCAGATTCTGTTGAGAAAAATGGTACATTTTCAAGTCTGGGGGTTGTTGACCTTTAAGCAACGTATGTAAAACTTTATTTACTTGCATTGATAAAACTGTTATTGAAACACTGAATAAAACACTTACTATGTTTTTTACCACTATCAAGTATCACTTGATAATGACAGTAAAACGTCGAAACTTAAGTCGTAATATGTATGTATATGTAATATTTGTACATACATCAAATAAATTGTGATAAAAAACATAGTAAGTGTTTTATTGTGTTTCTATAATATAATGAATTACCACTTAGTAACGGTCGCAAAGGACCAACGAATGGTCTAAGTGCTGCGACCATTTTGACCATCAACGGTCGCAACCATCACCATGATTAAAACTGTTATTATTATTATAAACCCCTTCACGCCCAGTTCGTCTCGTGGCGAGACAAAAAAAAATAGCAAATATTTTAGAAAAAAAATTATTTTCCATATATTCCTTCTATGGAATATTTTTTTAATTTTTCACTTCCTGTCAAATGTCAATGAATAATCACTGAACGTAGTTATTTGAATAAAAAAATGATAGATGACGCTGACAATATTCTAGATATAATTTTAAGAGGAACTTTAAAATAGTCATCCTAAATATAGAACTGGCTCAAAAATTGATAAATTGATTTGAAACCGGATGAAATAATTCACCGAACTCACCTTTAAACTCCTCCTTGTCCAACAACTGTATCGGATCCATGCTCTGCAAGTTGATGTCGTACTTTTTGTCTCCGCCGTCGCCCTTCAGGTTTTTCGCGAACAGCTCCTTCTGCCTGCGGGTCAGCCTCCTGCTCTCGGAGTACCCTTCCAGCATGGGCCTGTCCTCGGAGATTGCGGGCAGCGGCAACTTTTTCCCCCTGCCCTTGGGCGCGGCCGGCTTCGGGGAGTCCTCGAGGACGGCGTCCACGCTCTTCGCCCTGTTCGCGGTCCTCCTGGTGACCGGCGACATGGTGGCCGCCCCCGGCTCGGTGGACGTCGACGCCCGCCTGTTGCTGGAGATCGTCTGAGACTCCTTGACCGAGAAACTTTTCCTCCGGGACGGTGTCTTGGGCGACTCGGGCGGCTGGTCGGTGGAGACGCAGCGTCTCGTCCTCAGGGTCCGCGTTGGCAGCGGGCTGGAGCCTGAACTGGCGACTGAACGGGTTCTTCTAGCTGGAAATTAATAATAATATTTTTTTATTGCGGAGACACGAACGGGTTGAATATTCACAAATTAAAGCCTTTCTTCGTCTTTATTAAATTTATTGTTTGATTGATTGGTTGCGTTCATAAACGAATGAGTATATTTACCCGGACTATCCAGTAAAGCTGTATCATCTCTTTTCCTTAATTTACGCGGAGTCACCACTGTCGTTGTGTTATCGTCGGAGGATTTGCCGAGTTTCCGGACGTTGGAGTCTGCAATGCAAATTTTGCTTTAGGTTCAAGGCGAGATCGTGGGGATATTCGATCGTTCAATAAACAAATTAAATCATTCGGTGGTCGTGTAATTTTGGTACGAATTAATTTGATAGTTGATGTCACAATTTTTTTTTTTTTAAAGATGGAATGTTTGGGTTGCATGCGTGTCAAATACAGGAAGTGACTTTTCTAACCTTAAACATTTAAATATTGTTTCCCTACAGACATTTTTTATTGGCCTTCCAGATTTGGGATTTATTTTTCTTAGGTTCTTTAATTATTTGGGTGTCCCTACTGTTTGTCATGTAATGCCATGTTGCAATTGATTCATTATTTGACAGAAGATCCACTACTTAATAAACAAGGCAACCATGTGGAAAACATAACCTGAAATTTATTTTGAAGGCAACAGTCAGAATTACAACCAGAGTATCCAACCAAATATCCAACATTGGAAAAAAATCACCAGATCTGGTTGGTCAATAAAAAAAACACACAAAATACACAATTTTTAATATTTACATTACTATTGTTATATTTGCTTTATTTAACCCTTTAGCTACTAAAAAGTTTTCAAGAAACTGGCGACGACAGCCGTAGTTACGGTAAAGTTTACCCGAGTCGCTTATTGACGACAGCCGCAGTTAAAGGGTTAACTTTATGTTTTTGCGGAAATATCGGAGCATGGACAATAGGTTCGATTGTAGGATAGGGCCCACCGACCGAAGTTTAAATAAAACTCACCGATCACTACATCTTCTTGCGAAATTTGGCTTTCTTCGTGTTTCCCTATTTCCGAATCCAATTTTGCGCCCTCTTGTTCTTGACTTTTCAAAGTTACTCTCCTTTCTTCGGCAGTTTCTTCTTGACCTCGACCAGCACTCGTTCCTGTTTGATTTAAATTCTCTTGATCTTCACTCGTTGCCGTGGCATCATCTTGAACCCAACTTTCGATTGCTTCTTGAACTTCGCACATTTTTTCTCGACTTTCGATTGTTTCTTTCTGATCGGCATCATCTTGTACTTTACCAACTTTTTCTCGATCTATTCGATCGGCTTTATCTTGAACTTGTTTTTTGCCTGTTTTTATTTGACAGATATGAGCTTCACTTGTTTCTATTTTATCATCATCGCACTGCTCTTCGGTTGTTTCTTTCGGATCAACATCTTGATCTTCACCCATTTCCATTTCAATCAAATCTCCTTGAACTTCACTCGTTTCTTTTTTCTTTTCATCGCCAATTGTCTCTTTCAGATTCAAATCTTGATCTTCACTGATTCCCATTTTATTTAAACCTCCACGATCTTCAGTAGTTTCTTCTCGAGATTCTATTGCTTCTTCTATATTTACATCAACTTGACCTTCAACTTCTCCCTTGCGATTGGCATCTGCTCGATCCTCACCCGTTTCTTTATTACTTAGATTCGTTTGATCATCAGTTATTTCTTTGAGATTCCCATCTCCCGCATCTTCATCTTCACCTTCACCTGTTTCTTTTTGATGCAAGCCAACTTGCTCTTCAGCTGTTTCTTTTAGCTCCGCATCTCCTTTATCTTGGACTATTTCTTTTCTATGAAGATCTCCTTCAGCCGTTTTTTTTCTATTGAGATCTTCTTGATCTTCAACTGTATCTTTTAGTTCCGCATCTCTTTTATCTTCGGCTATTTCTTTTTTACGAACATCTCCCTCAGCTGTTTCTTTCTTATCGAGACCTGCTTGATCTTCAGCCGTTTCTTTTAACTTTACATCTCCTTTATCTTCTTCCGTTGTTTCTTTTAGATTCGCATCTTCTTCATCCTCGCTTGTCTCCATTCTATTCAAATCCATTTCTCTTGTTTCATTTCGATCATCACTCGTTTCCTTGATGGAAGCCTCCATCTCGGCGCCATCTAGTTTACGTTGAAGTAAAGTTGTCTGCACTGCGGTGTCCGCTGATTTTGTAGTTATTTTGTGGAGATTACCTTCCATGCTACTCGTTTCCAGATCGCCGGAACTGATATTTTTCTCGAGGACATTTCCTGCGGAGAAAAACGTGACGTCGAGTTAAATGCATCGAACTAAATTTATCCGCTTAAAGAAATGCCACCACCGCCAAGGTGAAACACAATTTTGACATTTTTTTGCTCGGCCGTAATGTCATTTTTGACAGAGGAAAAATATAATTTTGGATAATGAAAAAAACTGCCAACACAATAAGTTATGACAAAAAAAGGACGAAAATACTTTTATTTAAATGTGCTTCCGACAAGAAACAAACACTCCCAATGGTCTTAGACGAGAATTCTCGTTTTATTAAAATACAATGCCAAACTAAAAACGAGAAATTTCGTTTTCCACGATGCGTTTTCGACGAAAATTCTCGTTTTATTCAAATATGCTGCCAACGAGAAACGTGAAAATGATATTTTTGACAATAGAAATTTGATACTTTCGACAGTTCAAAAATGTAATATTAATACTGTTGCTAATGTCATTTTTGATTTTGATTTCGGGCGTCACATGAACCATCGACCGGAGTTTCATCTAACGAGAATTCTCGTTTTATTAAAATGTAAAGCCAAACTAGGTCGAGAATTTTCGTTGTTCACGTTGCGTCTTCGACGAAAATTCTCGTTTAATGAAAACGTGAAAATTACATTTTTGATTTTGATTTTGGGCCTCACATGAACCATCGACGGGAGTTTCATAATGCCCTGTTTCATCTAACGAGAATTCTCGTTTTATTAACATGTGATGCCAAACTAAGTCGAGAATTTTCGTTTTCACGTTGCGTCTTCGACGAAAATTCTCGTTTAATTAAAACGTGAAAATTGCATTTTTGACAATAAAAATGTGTAATATACTATTTTTAACTGCTAATGTCGTTTTTGATTTTGAATTTGGGCCTCACCTGAACTATCATAAGGCCCCGTTTCATCGAGACTGCTGTCACGCTTGAGATCCTCGCTGAAACTGGCGATGTCTCCTAGGGTGATATTTTTTTCAAAACGTTCGCTCGTTTGACTAACATCCGAAGAATCGCATTGAATAAAGCCCGAATTTAGACCTTGAAACATTGTTTTTTTTTTTAATTCTAATCGTAATCATTTATTTATTAAACTATTAAATATCGTTTCCCCATCAGAACATCTACAGACCGGTTTCGACCTTTCAGGTCTCATCAGTGCAGTTAGTTGCCGATGGGGAAACGGAAATTGCTATTGGAATATAAATATTCCAAACGACGTTAACGGAAGAAACGACAAAGTGGCGGGATCTATTGCCCGAATGTTGTACTAAACCCAAACTGAGTGGAATAATCTCCGATGGCATATTCCTATATGTTTGGTTTAAGTACAACATTCGGGCAATAGATTACGCCTCACATCAAAGTGGCGCAATCTATTGCCCGAATGTTGTACTAAACCCAATCCAAGTTGAATAATCACCGACGGCATATTCCTATATCTGTTGGTGGTTATTCCCCTCAGATTGGGTTTAGTTAACATTCGGGCAATAGATTGCGCCACTTTGATGTGAGGCGTAATCTATTGCCCGAATGTTGTACTTAAACCAAACATATAGGGATATGCCATCGGAGATTATTCCACTCAGTTTGGGTTTAGTACAACATTCGGGCAATAGATTGCGCCACTTTGACGTTCCTAACATTTATTTATTCTGACCTTGGCAGCGTTGACCGTTGACCATCATTCAAATTTTTACGACAGATCTGGTTTCGAACCAGGAACTCCGAAAACCGAGCCACGGACTACAACTAAAAAACCTACCTATACTGAACCTCCTCTGACCGTCAGAACGAGGATCGGAAATTTTTGGCGAGTTCGAACAGAGGGATTTTCTGCACTGCAGCTTGAAAATGCTGGTGCGGAGGGACGTCCTTCCTTTGGACCCGGAACGGCTCCTCGGCTTGGGCGATTCCTCCGGGTCTTCGCAATCGGTCTTCCTCGAAACGGCGGAGTCCGACTTTGAGCTCAAAGAAACGGTCTCTATCCGCTCATCGTCGGATTTCTTCTCCGAGCTATCGGAATCCTCGCTTAAATCCATCATGGCCGGCGTCGTTGCGTGCGCAATTATCGATCTCTTGACCATGGTCCTGGACCTTCCGGGAAGACCCGCTTGCAAACTTCTGCCGGAAACCCGTGATGGATTTTCGGCAACGGATCCGTCTGATGATGATCCGCCAGAACTCGTATCACTCGTTGAAGCAGTTGTCGCCTGTGTAATTATTGATCTCTTGACCATGGTCTTGGACCTTCCGGGGAAACCCGACTGCAAACTTCTACCAGAGACCTGCAATGGATTTTCGACAATGGATTTGTCGGGTGATTCAGTTGATGATGTGCCGGGACTCGGATCACAAATAGATTCACTCGGTAAAGGGGTCATTGCCTGTGCAATTATTGATCTCCTGACCATGGTTGTGGACCTTCCAGAAAAATCTGCTTGTGGTGTCCTGCCGTAAACCGGTGATTGATTCTCGGTCGGTTCTTTCGAGGCACTCGTTAAAGCTGGGATGTTTTGCAATTGCCTCTCAGAGGATTTTTGCGAGAATTCACGGCCAAAACCCGACGCTCTTCTACCAAGGCCGGTTAAAGAATCGGCGATGGTTTGATGTTCACTTCGTGGCTTTCTATCAGAAACAAACTCTTCACTTGGAGGTTTTCTATTAAAATCGGAAATAGTTCGTTCTTCTCTGCCAGAAACAATTTCCAATCTTCCAGAAACGACTTGTGATTTGCGACAAGAAACAATTGGAAGTCTTCTATTAAAATCAGCAAGAGTTTCTGAAACAATTCGTTCTTCTCTGCCAGAATCGATCGATTGGCGGCCAACACCTTGTGGTCTTCTACCAAAAACAGTTTCCGATTCTTTACCAGATATAATTGATTGACGCCCGACGCTTTGTGGCGTGGTTTGTGATCTTCGTTTCCTACCGGAAACGGTTGTCAGGGATCTTCTAGCGGAAACCGCCGATGGCAATCTCCTTTCGGACGTACTTGACCGACCAATCCTAGATACGACAGCGTCATCTTCGCTCAAATCCTCTCCGGCATCGAACCCGTGCAGCGAAGCGGAATCTTCACTATCGCCCGTCTCTTTAACAACTGACCTTCTTTCTAATTTACTTCCCGCAACACTTCCGTTGTCTTCGCTACCAAAGTCCAGTCTCGATCTACAAGACAGGCTGTCTAAAGTAACGGCGAGTCTAGATTGGTTGCAATCGTCGCCCTCTTGCGTATCAAAAACGATTTTACCGGCGACTCCTCTTCGTTTGTTGCCGCCGTCGCTCTCTTCCTCCGAGTATTCCGGTCCTCCTGCGTCCGAGTCTTCGTCGATGCTTATCGCCCGGTTTTGATCTTCGTTGGAAGCGTCGGAATCTTCTTCGAGACCGGCGGCTCTGACGAAGGCCGCGTCCTCGTCGGTGCACTTCGTGTCCGCGGTGTCCGCCGTTGTTCTCGAACTTAGGGATATGACCTCCATCAGTTCATCGTCGGAATGTTCTTCTTGCCGTTGTGGGACGGTTTTTTCATCGATTTTGTTGATCGTGCTTTGGTGCGCTTGGTCTTGGGAGATTACGTTTTCTAGAAAAAATAACGGAGGTGTTAATTTTGCTAATCCTAAAAAAAATATAATATTTTAGTGTCTGCATTTTTTAATGATTTCGGAGTCTTGCGGCAAATGGTTTCAGATGATCCGACTTTCTTGCAAATGGAAAATGAATTTGGTTTTTCTTGCAAATTGAATCGTTTTTACTAAATGTAATTCTTGTAAAAGTTAAGGACAATAAAGTCGTCGCTACCGGTATTTTTGGATTTTACAGATAGTTTCCTTGGCTATAAATTTTATTCATTCATACGGGACTAGTTAGGTGTTTTTATTCTCTAGAAGAAAATTCTAATTTGTCTTTTTCTTTTGTTTCAGATAAGAATCAACAGAATCACCAAAGTTCTACATGCAGTCATCGGACGCTACTGTCGAAAATAATGATCTGGCTGTAGCGAAACCGGTCGGTTAAAACAATTGCGTTTTAATGCACATTCATACAGAAAAAAAACATCAAAAAATCTCGCTTATGTTGCAATTTAACAACCTGAGAGGGCGCTAGCAGGAATTTTGTCAGGAGTAAGCAATCTCGCTTATGTTGCAATTTAACAACCCGAGAGGGCGCTAGCAGGAATTTTGTCAGGAGTAAGCAAAGTATTATCGTTTGTACCGTATCATTCAATGTTTATTAGGATCGTAATATTACAATAACTCCATAATACGTTAGTTACGAATCAACAAATGTTAATACGAACGTGCAAATTTTGAGGTTATTATTCATGTCAGAAGTACATAATTTGTTGATTTGACGTCTCTAAGTCCTTGATTATTATGAATTACATAATATTCTCGTTATATTAGTAGCTATATTGTTTTCATTTTTGTACCAAAAACATCAACATCCAGTAGATTATACAGGGTGGGTCGTTTTATAGAAGACCATGTAACTTTTTGTTATTATTTTATTTTTATTATTATTATTATTTTATTATTATTATTTTATATTATTATTTTATTTTTATTATTATCAAAAAGATACTTAGGATCGTTGTATGCACGATTTAAAATTATTACCAGTTATACAGGGTGTCCCATAAAAATGATCCACATCAAAGTTTTTTTTTTTAATGGAACACCCTGTATTTTTGAATTCTTGGGAACAACTAAAGGTGAGTTACATCAATATTCCCTTTGCCGTTTTCAAAATATTTAAATATTTGAAGAAATTTCTGTAAAAAGTGAATCCTTTGTCATCAAATTGTTACTTCTAGCTCAGCCATCTTTGATGGTGTGTCGTGCGGAGAATTTTTTTTTTTTTTTTTGTGGTTATAAAGATGCGTTATTTAAGATTAATCTGTCAAAATTTTAACCGTCTGTTGAAGTAAATGTGAAGTTTTCAGAGGAATTTCTGTAAAAAATGAATTTTTGGTCATCAAAATGTTACTTCCAGCGCAGCCATCTTTGTTGGTGTGAAGTGCGGATTGTTTTTTTTGGGTGGTTATAAAGATGCATTCATCTGTCAAAATTTTAACCATCTGTCAAAGTAAATGTGAAGTTTAAAGAGCAATTTCTGTAAAAATGAATTTTTGGTCATCAAAATGTTACTTCCAGAGCAGCCATCTTTGTTGGTGTGATGTGCGGATTTTTTCTTTGAGTGGTTATAAAGATGCATTAATCTGTCAAAATTTTAACCATCTGTCAAAGTAAATGTGAAGTTTAAAGAGCAGTTTCTGTAAAAATGAATTTTTGGACATCACAATGTTACTTCCAGAGCAGCGATCTTTGTTGGTGAGATGTGCGGATTGTTTTCTTTGGGTGGTTATAAAGATGCATTAATCTGTCAAAATTTTAACCGTCTGTCGAAGTAAATGTGAAGTTTAAAAATAAATTTCTGTAAAAATGAATTTTTGGTCATCAAAATGTTACTTCCAGCGCAGCCATCTTTGTTGGTGTGATGTGCGGATTGTTTTTTTTGGGTGGTTATAAAGATGCATTAATCTGTCAAAATTTTAACCGTCTGTCGAAGTAAATGTGAAGTTTAAAGAGCAATTTCTGTAAAAATGAATTTTTGGTCATCAAAATGTTACTTCCAGCGCAGCCATCTTTGTTGGTGTGAAGTGCGGATTGTTTTTTTTGGGTGGTTATAAAGATGCATTAATCTGTCAAAATTTTAACCATCTGTCAAAGTAAATGTGAAGTTTAAAGAGCAATTTCTGTAAAAATGAATTTTTGGTCATCAAAATGTTACTTCCAGCGCAGCCATCTTTGTTGGTGTGATGTGCGGATTGTTTTTTTTGGGTGGTTATAAAGATGCATTCATCTGTCAAAATTTTAACCGTCTGTCGAAGTAAATGTGAAGTTTAAAGAGCAATTTCTGTAAAAATGAATTTTTGGTCATCAAAATGTTACTTCCAGCGCAGCCATCTTTGTTGGTGTGATGTGCGGATTGTTTTTTTTGGGTGGTTATAAAGATGCATTAATCTGTCAAAATTTTAACCATCTGTCAAAGTAAATGTGAAGTTTAAAGAGCAATTTCTGTAAAAATGAATTTTTGGTCATCAAAATGTTACTTCCAGCGCAGCCATCTTTGTTGGTGTGAAGTGCGGATTGTTTTTTTTGGGTGGTTATAAAGATGCATTAATCTGTCAAAATTTTAACCGTCTGTCGAAGTAAATGTGAAGTTTAAAAATAAATTTCTGTAAAAATGAATTTTTGGTCATCAAAATGTTACTTCCAGCGCAGCCATCTTTGTTGGTGTGATGTGCGGATTGTTTTTTTTGGGTGGTTATAAAGATGCATTAATCTGTCAAAATTTTAACCGTCTGTCGAAGTAAATGTGAAGTTTAAAGAGCAATTTCTGTAAAAATGAATTTTTGGTCATCAAAATGTTACTTCCAGCGCAGCCATCTTTGTTGGTGTGATGTGCGGATTGTTTTTTTTGGGTGGTTATAAAGATGCATTAATCTGTCAAAATTTTAACCATCTGTCAAAGTAAATGTGAAGTTTAAAGAGCAATTTCTGTAAAAATGAATTTTTGGTCATCAAAATGTTACTTCCAGCGCAGCCATCTTTGTTGGTGTGAAGTGCGGATTGTTTTTTTTGGGTGGTTATAAAGATGCATTCATCTGTCAAAATTTTAACCATCTGTCAAAGTAAATGTGAAGTTTAAAGAGCAATTTCTGTAAAAATGAATTTTTGGTCATCAAAATGTTACTTCCAGAGCAGCCATCTTTGTTGGTGTGATGTGCGGATTTTTTCTTTGAGTGGTTATAAAGATGCATTAATCTGTCAAAATTTTAACCATCTGTCAAAGTAAATGTGAAGTTTAAAGAGCAGTTTCTGTAAAAATGAATTTTTGGACATCACAATGTTACTTCCAGAGCAGCGATCTTTGTTGGTGAGATGTGCGGATTGTTTTCTTTGGGTGGTTATAAAGATGCATTAATCTGTCAAAATTTTAACCGTCTGTCGAAGTAAATGTGAAGTTTAAAAATAAATTTCTGTAAAAATGAATTTTTGGTCATCAAAATGTTACTTCCAGCGCAGCCATCTTTGTTGGTGTGATGTGCGGATTGTTTTCTTTGGGTGGTTATAAAGATGCATTAATCTGTCAAAATTTTAACCGTCTGTCGAAGTAAATGTGAAGTTTTGAGAGGAATTTCTGTAAAAAATGAATTTTTGGTCATCAAAATGTTACTTCCAGTGCAGCCATCTTTGTTGGTGTGATGTGCGGATTGTTTTCTTTGGGTGGTTATAAAGATGCATTAATCTGTCAAAATTTTAACCGTCTGTCGAAGTAAATGTGAAGTTTAAAAATAAATTTCTGTAAAAATGAATTTTTGGTCATCAAAATGTTACTTCCAGAGCAGCCATCTTTGTTGGTGTGATGTGCGGATTGTTTTTTTTGGGTGGTTATAAAGATGCATTAATCTGTCAAAATTTTAACCGTCTGTCGAAGTAAATGTGAAGTTTAAAAAGCAATTTCTGTAAAAATTAATTTTTGGTCATCAAAATGTTACTTCTAGCGCAGCCATCTCTGTTGGTGTGACGTGTGGATTGTTTTTTTTGGGTGGTTATAAAGATGCATTAATCTGTCAAAATTTTAACCGTCTGTCAAAGTAAATGTGAAGTTTAAAGAGCAATTTCTGTAAAAATGAATTTTTGGTCATCAAAATGTTACTTCCAGAGCAGCCATCTTTGTTGGTGTGAAGTGCGGATTGCTTTCTTTGGTTGGTCATAAAGATGCGTTATTTGAGATTAATCTGTCAACATTTTAACCGTCTGTCGAAGTAAATGTGAAGTTTTCAAAGGAATTTCTGTAAAAAGTGAATTTTTGGTCATCAAAATGTTACTTCCAGAGCAGCCATCTTTGTTGGTGTGAAGTGCGGATTGTTTTCTTTGGTTGGTCATAAAGATGTGTTATTTGAGATGAATCTGTCAAAATTTTAACCGTCTGTCAAAGTAAATGTGAAGTTTTCAGAGGAAATTCTGCAAAAAGTGAATGTTTGGTCATCAAAATGCTACTTCTAGCGCAACCATCTTTGTTGGTGTGAGGCAAACAGCGTTAGATTTTCTTGCATAGAAGGTTTCCAGCATTTACATTAATAAATATTTCCATAGTATTACATACAATGTGTTTGAACATGTGAATGAATAAAACGTACCTTCTCTATAACTTTTTCTTGACAGAGGTCTCTGCACGTGGTCAAATTCGGATAGAGTCGACAACCTTCCTTTTTGACTGCTGTATCTCTCCATTATCGGGGATTTCGATCTGTTCTCTTCTCCGGATGCAGTGGGTTCTAGAGGAAATAAAAAACACATGTGGAAAACGTGACCATTTTTCAGCTTCAGATAATTGCACTGTTAGGTATGTCTTGTATTTGGCTGTCCCATGAGTTTCTTTTGTTTTAATAATAAGAAAATAAGAAACTACCGTATGTATAAAAATTATTTAGATAAGGCGTGGCCATGATAAACAAAATCATGGTCTTATATTAGTTCAGCACATTGTTGACTTTATGTCATATGAATAACTGGTGGCGAAGACGTGATGCGACGTATCAAACCTGCAACGTACGTTGCGAATATATCCCACCTTCTTCACATCGATCATCGTGAGGTTCCTTTTCCTCAATAACTTCCGGAAGATTTTCATCATCCTGTGCGAATAAGCTGGACCTTGTTACTCTCTTTACGATATCTGCAAATAAAAGAATAATAACACAAGGCCGCTCGGTCTGGAAAAAGTAAAAATCCATGCTGTTTACAAAGTCTGCGTCACATTCAGTTTGGTCAAGTGACAGAAGCAGTGACGCCTCATGAGGTAACAGAGATGACAATTTGTAGCAGAGGTGGTAATACAGATAGTAACAACTATCACTAACTATGATGAAGCTCTTTACTTCCTCAATATACCGAGTGAGGTGCTGGCGGGGCCTCGTACATGTCACACAGTCTATACGGCAAGCATACATACGCTGCCATCTGCTGGCGAAACTTGCGCTCATAATTTAAAACGTTATAAGTTACACTGACATTTGTTACGTATATATATAGACTTAACACGTTGACTGCCAACCTCGAGAATACTCGTAGGTGTTTTATGAAGTTCACAAGGCCATGGCAGTCAACGTGTTAACCTAAGTACCTACATACAACAGAAATTAGTAGGTTTTTTGGTAACTCACCTCCTTTATAACTTTTCCTTGACCTCAGCGTGGCAGGAACCGGACTATCGAACCTCTTGGCACCCGATGAAGACGAATGATCCGTCGACGAAATTGTTTCTTTAATGACGCCGGTCTCCTGCAAAAACAGCAATTATTACGACCCACCCCGGTCGATTCTATTGAACATTTCTTACGGAAACAGATCCGCGCACATCTTTAACTATCCGCACGCCCGATTCTCCAATACCTTCTAGAATTTTGTGCGCCTTAAACGGCGAGGCGCTTCGCGTTTTCATGAAGCTCCCCTCGCCTACGATTGATGCAGATTTCTCAACGAAACTCCTCTCCTTCAAAGACATCGACGTTTTCTTCACGACGCTGCTTTCCCGTACCGAAGTCGAAGTGGTTTTCTTGGTGAAGCTCGTGTCGGTTACGGATAGGCGTTTGCTGCTCAATCTCACGTCTTCATTTTCTTCAATTCTGTTATCTGCAAAATAATAATTAATTTATAGTTATTATTATAGTTTAATAATAATTTCATTTAGTCTAAATTTAATTTTAATTTTAGTAATTATACTGTAAACTTGGTAATTATATTGTAATACTCTAAATTTTGCTTTCGATTTCCATTCGATTTATAGTTCATTGAATTCGATATAGAGGGCGCCGCTAGCGGACGACGTAATTACCAACTCACTAAAAAGAAAGTATTTTCGTTCGCGTGTCCAAGAAAACATCATGAAAATTGTCAGGTTATATAGGTTATGTTGCTTTTTTTCGTCGTTGGCAGTACCGAACTTGGACCAATATCGAACGGAAAATAGGACCGGCTGCATATTTCTATTCAAGGAACTTGAACGGAAATTGAATGGAATTTTCTGAATTACTTTGGTCTAGAACAAAAGTTGTGTTTCAATCACTAGAACTAGTTACTGGCCTGGGCGGGTAACAAGCATGTAGATGTCCCGATTTATGATGCAAGTTAGTATGTAACGTTATGCCGGGTGTTATCACAAGCGTAATGCATTCTTGGGTGAAAATAGAATATTGATTTTCAATGACGGTTGATGTTCGTTTCTCCGTAGTTTCTTCCTTGGGCGAAAATAAAACGTTGATCAACGTACCTTTTTCAATGACGGTTGTTATTCGTTTCTCCGTAGTTTCTTCCTTGGGCGAAAATAAAACGTTGATCAACGTACCTTTTTCAATGACGGTTGTTATTCGTTTCTCCGTAGTTTCTTCCTCCGCGTTCTTGTCGACGTTGCTACTGGAGACTTCGGGCGAATAAAAACTCTCCGTGGTCGACTCATCGTCCACGTCCAATTTGGATTTCGGCAACACGCTGGTGTTGGTCAGGCTGGGCAACGGATTGACGTCCATTTTCTCTTCTTCGGAGTAATCTTTCGCGATTGAACCCGAACTGTTCGCCGACGCCACATCGATGAACCTAACCACGCTTCTTCTCTTGCTGGGCGTTAAGACTATCCTCTGAAATATAGAAAATTAAATAAATGTAATTAACACGAATGATATATCTGCAAGAAGTGAGGTTATCTCAAGTTTATAGAAAATGATTTAATTATTTCTACAAGTAAAACGTAACGATAAAATTACACATTATTTAAACCGTATAAGGGTAACCTTCGGCCCCCGGGCCGAATCCTGCCTACAACCAGCTTCAATCCAGTCCGCGAGAGAAATTTCAAATAACACGCAAAAAAAAATTGTTTTCTGCAGTCGGTGCGCACCGCAAACTAAATTACGCCCTCGGCTAAGCATACCTATGCGAGTTAAAGATTTAAAAATCGTATAAATCTGTACCACTTGCATCCCCCACTCCAGTGGTAAAAAAAAATATTTTGAGGCTAGAATCCTATTATTCATAAGTAAATTAACAAAATCGTCACACTTCCAGGGTTAATATTTATATTCTGGGACGAAAGGATTAAAATCCTATGTTTGATTGTCACTGGTCTTTCTCAGTGCTGCCCTCTGCATTCCCTGGAGAACACCGTTCTACAGTAAAATTGCGATTGCAAGTGAATAAAAAGAATAGAAATTCATACAACTAATGGTAAATGCCAGTGGCAAGTTACTAAGCCTATAATTAGGATAATATCACAGCCAAACAATTTATAAGCAACAGTTAGGGACACTCACGCGGATGCACTTCCCTCGGACAAAAATGTCACCCCTGCATAGCCTACTCTGATTTGTGAATGGTTTATAAAATACAAAGGTAAGACAATGTATAAGTCAGTAAACCTTATACCATTTTAAATTACGAGCGCATGTTTTGCCAGCAGATGGCACCATGTGTACGCTTGTACTTCGACTATTCACGACATTTGTAATAAATAACAAATTACCTTTCTAATAGAACTGGCTGAATGATCGTCGGTTGTATCGATATATTGAGGAGTTGATAACTGGACTTGCTGCGGATGGACTTCTCTCTGCACGCTGTGTTCCTGAAGCATACATTACTTTATTCGTAAACAACGTAAACCGCGCTTTTTCATAGTGTATAGTGTCAATTTTTTTAAATAATTATATCTCGGTTACTATGACAGATAGAAAAAAACTGTAAAGGACAAAGTTGTAGATAATTTTACGCAGCTTAATAAAATGAATTCAGAAAATTTTTAACGCCATTATTTTCCGAGATATGACGCAAATTTACATTTTTTTAAATGGTAACCATAGTTGGCCATGACCTCATTCGAAAGATTTTTTTTTCTCTTTAATTCGATATCACATATGACACAGTTATTTCTAAAAATAGGTGAGTTACAGTCATTTTTAAGTTTTATTATAAATCAAAAAATAGTTGGCCATGAAAAAGATGAAAGTAAATTAATTATAACAACAATCAAATATTGTAGTTATTGTTTTTATAGAGATAAACAAAGTTGACAAAAAACGTGGGCAAAGAAGTTTTCAAAAAAGTGAAGGGTAACTAGATATTTTGAAAAATGTAGCGTCAATTTTTTCAAATAAATATATCTCGGTTATTAGGGCAGATAGAAAAAAACTGTTAAGGGCAAAGTTGTAGATAATTTTGCGCAGCTTAATAAAATGAATTCAAAAAAAATTTATCGGCATTATTTTCCGAGATATGACGCAAATTTACATTTTTTTTTAATGGAAAACCTAGTTGGCCATGACCTCATTCGAAAGACTTTTTTTCTCTTTAATTTGATATCACATATGACATAGTTATTTCTAAAAATAAGTGAGTTACGGTCATGTTTAAGTTTTATTATAAACCAAAAAATAGTTGGCCATGAAAAAGATGAAAGTAAAACAATTACATTTGTTTATAACAACAATCAAATATTGTAGTTATAATTTCTATAGAGATAAACAATGTTGACAAAAAACTACTCTCTTAAAACACGGTCTAACTTAATAATAATAATATACAGGGTGTATTTGAAATAACGAACAGGCTCGCAACCACAAAGAGATTATATTATTTTTAAACAATATTCGCAATTATTTTGTTTATAACTGTAACAAAAAGCCCGCAATTAATGATTAAAGTTAATGAGTGAAAATACGCAACATGTTTGGGGGCAGTGGTAATGTGACCTGATTTTTAAACGGCATCGGCTTTAAATATCGAATTACAACAAGCGCGTAGGAAATATCTGAGTGCTCTTTAAGCGTCAATGAACTTGAGGACTGTTTATCTTTTACAAAAAAAAAAAAAACGTTGCGATACCACTTCAAATTTCGGAGGCAAGAAATCGTATCTCGCGTTTTAAATAAACAAACACACATTCCATGCAGACCTAATTAAATGAGAAAAGCATCGGTTCTCAAAATGTTTAAAAAACCTTGAAAAATAGGGAAAATTAAATTTTTTTTTTCGAATAAATTTTGACGGAAATGGGTTCACAAATATTTTGTGTATGTGCCCTTAAATGCCTGTTCGTTATTTCAAATACACCCTGTATACTTTATTCTCTCTTAAATTAACAAAATAATAAATAACGAAGAATGTGCGTTAAATTGCATTAAAACGTAACCTACCTTCAAAATACTGTGAGGCGTGGCCTCATTCGCGACGCTCGTCTGCCTCCTGCTCGCGGTAATCACGGGCGTATCGAAGTTGGTCAACAACTTCCTGACGGCCGAATCGTGTTTGGACGTCTGCGGAGTGTGCACGGCCTGTCTGGGACTCAATTTCATCCTCTTGGTAGGACTGGGTCCATCTTCGCCCTCTTCCGCCTGAGGAGGTTCCATGAAGGTGTCGACGATTTTCGGATAGATCAATTCGGAGCCGTAGCTGCAAGCACAAAACAATGCACTCGATGTGAATGCAAGTGCAACTCCGACTCGGCCATAGATATAGATTATGGGAGGGTGACGAGAGGTCACGGTATGCAGACTCGACCGTAACTTATCACTAAAATATTTCAGTGACCAAAATACTTTCCTACGATTGTAATCAAATATTTCGCAATGATTCACCACGGAATCTATAAGTTGTAAGTGTATTAATCACTGTGATAATGATGAGCGATAATATACAGCGCGCACCTAAAGTATGGAATATATTCAGTAAAAAGGAAAGAGGTCACGGTATGTAGACTCGACCGTAACTTATCACTAAAATATTTCTGACATGCGGACAGTGACCAAAATATTTTCCTATGATTGCAATCAACTATTTCGCAATGATTCACCACAGAATCTATAAGTTGTAAGAGTATTAATCACTGTGATAATGATGAGCAATATTATACAGCACGCACCTAAAGTATGGAATATATTCAGTAAAAAGGAAATAAAATATTTTTGGAAAAAATCCTTGAATAGGTCGATTTTCTTTTATCAAAATACACATTTTTGCATGAAAGTCGATTTTCAGTCGTCATTTATTTTTGAGTGATGACGTCATCCATTTTGTTTTTAAATGGCAACCCCCGATTTTTGTTCTTGATTTTGAAAGATCTTGTCATTGGGCGCGTTCATCAGACAAAACAGTTGAGAGTTTACTGCCAACTGTTGGGGTGTTTTCTGTTGATCGTGAACAAATTCGTCCATTTATCATGTAACTAAAATTGAGAAAATGCACGAATTGCTGATAAGTAAGAAAGTAAATGCTTTTGTGTCAATAGCTTAATTTAAGTTATATTAAAAGTACACAAACAAAGCACTGCAATAAAAATAGCCGAAGTAGCGTTCATCAAATAACAACATTCAGCGTGAATGAAAATAAACATGTTGACAGTTGAAAATTCTGACGAACGCGCCCATTGTCGAACTGAAAGTATAAAAATGTTACCATCTTACATAAGAAATTTTTCGAGTAAATGAGAATTGCAATTTTGCAAAAACTCTAAATATCAAGTTCTCACCTTCAATTGTATTACGCTTAGTGAATTTAACAGCAGCCGACAGATGGCGCGGGGTCAGCGAACCGCCGTCTGTCAACTTTCTGAACAGCCCATTGATTCATTTGTTTGTGGCTTTGTTTTCATTCTCACACTGAATGTATCGTTTGAGAATAAGAAGAATAATGAACAATTTAATAATTTAAAAAGTGTCTATAATATATAGAGCGTGTAATTATTAACTGTGAAAGTTTTTTGTAACAGATGGGTTCAATTAAAACTTTGTATAGCTGGAATAAGTACTGATTGTTTAGAAAAAAAAATTCATCTTTACAAGTTACGAATTGTGCGGCAACTGTAGGTAAACGATCACCAGTTCCGATTAGAATAATTTATCGTGTGTACGGTAGCCTAAAATATTCAACTTTTCGGGCCATTATGTGTGAGCCAAGTTAGTCGCAGCAGTGGGAAATTTTAAGAACTAAAAATTACGTAACTCACAAGTTTTACTAGAAATTATTTGCGGTTATGGAATTTTGTGAACAAATGACCACAAATTTCTGAACAAGGTACGGATGTCAAATGAGACACATTTCCAATTTTTAGGTTATGTGAACAAGCAGAACTATTGTTGCTGAACAGACAGGTTTTCTTTTTAATAGAATTCGCAACTTACTTATGGAATTTTGTGAGCAAACATTAACGACGACAACAAATTTCTAGACAAGCTGCGGATGTCAAATAAGACGCAGCCTAGATTACTAAATAATCAACCACAAACCCACCGTACCCCAATTTTAAAATTGCACATTTTTTATGTCTGTCAAGAAAATACAAAAACAATCGCAAAGCTCTTAAAACTTTCCGAAACTACTTAAAATTGATTTTACTTTATGAATTCATAAAAATCTTCAGGCTATGTGAACATCCACCATCGTTGCTGGACAGACAGTTTTTTTTTTTTAAATAGAATTCGCGACTTACTCTTGTTTGAACGGAGGGGCGGTCAAGGATCGCAGAAAGGGGAAATCGTCGGCGCGTATTTTCGCGTTCTTGTTCTGAAAGTACGACTCCCTCTCGGCGGCATCTCTCCAAATCTCGTGCGATTTCGCCACGCAGGCGTAGAGAAAGTTGGACTTGTACTTGAGGTTTTCTTCCTTGTTATACAAGAAAGTCGACATCGGCTTCGGTGTTTTACCTGCGAAAAAGACAAACGGTTGACGAAAACACGAAAATAAAAGGAAACAAATTCTGTTTTTCTTACGGTGGCTTCGATAAATAATGTCGCAGGTTTAGTGGGGATAAATATATACGACAGGTAAGGATAAGAATATACACAGTGGGCCAAAAAAAAATGCTACAAATTGGAAATATTCATATTTCCAATAATAACGCATTAAATATTGCTTTGAAATACAAAATGTTTGATTGCAAGTTTTTTTATCGAGGATAATTAACATTAATTAAGGCTCTGAAAAGGTGGGAGTTTATAATGCACCGTTGCGTCACATTTGTAGGTATCAAATCTAATGGGCCATGATTTGTTCAGGTTTTTTAATTAATCTTAGACATTAGCTGTCACTTCTGTCAGTCATTTTAGTTTTTGGGACAAAAATAATATCCGGAAAGGATAGAAGTTGATGCATTTATTCAAGTCAAGAAGGTACTCCGAGCACACAAGTTTAAGTACTATTTTTTTAGATCGAAAGTACTTCATCTTATCTATAAAAAATGGGCTTTTCACTGTGAGATTAATTATTGAAAAATATTAATAACTCGCAATGTTATGACAGTAGAAAACTACTTGTACCGTTTTTTTGGCCCACTGTGTATGTTATTTTATGATGATGGAATGCGAAGTTCAAGACAGATTAAATAACACAACAATCGCGTTTGGATTTGCAAAAAGGTGCGTACAAGAAAATTTCATCTAATGTATCTAGATGGCACTAGTAGTTTTATATTATGCATTTGTCTTTAAGTGTGTGTGTTATTGAAATTCAAGTGATCCGACTCACACGTGCACACGACCAGGTGAAATAATTCAGGAAAGAAAGTTGACAAAAATTGTAGAGGGTTCAATGAACTTTCAAAAATCTCAATCAAAAGAGACACGTGCACACGACCAGGTGAAATCATTCAGGAAAGAAAGTTGACAAAAGTTGTAGAGGGTTCAATGAACTTTCAAAAAACCCAATCAAAAGTTTGGGAAACACTGGCATAAGGAATACTTACAGCTCCTTAAGAGGTTGGTCTTCTCCTCCAAGCACAGCTCGACGATCTTTTTATCTTCGGCGGTGACCATTTTCTCCAATATTTCCCTGCAGGTGTTGCTCAAACTGAAAACGCCGTCGGGGCACTTCTCGCGCTTGACGTGCAGCCTGAAATCGAAGTAGCGCCCCTTGATGGCGAAGTACACGGCCTTGAACTCGTTCCGCTCGTCGTAGCGGAGCTTATCCAGGAACTCCAGCAGCTCCTCCTCCTCCTTCCTGGTCAGGGTCATGGGTATGAGAGCTTTCAGCTGACCCGTCCTCAACACTTCTGCGAAAGTTGAAATCAAAACATTAATTAATTCGTACAAAGAAATGATATTAACTTATTATAGTCTTGTCGTCGAGCTTTAGTTACCGGTTATTTAAATTAATGACATTTTCGATTATCGGTGCTGCCATCTACAGGTAAAAAAAAATACTCCAGACAAGACCGACACTCAACTGTTTCTGCGTAAGTTAGTTGTCGGTTGTTTAAATTAATGACATTTTCGATTGTTAGTACTGCCATCTACAGGTAAAAATTTACTCCAGACAAGACTGACACTCAACTGTTTCTGCGTAAGTTTAAATCAAAACATTATTGAATGAAGAATTTCGTATAAATAAATAATCTTATCTTATTATAATCTTTGGCTCAAGTCAGAAGATCTTGCCGTCGATCATTATTTACCAGTTATATAAATTATTGACATTTTTTATTGTCGATGCTGCCATCTACAGGTAAAAATTTTCAAATTTTCTCTAGACAAGACCGACTACTCAACTACTTCTGCGTAAGTTTAAATCAAAACGTTATTAAATGATGAATTTCGTACAAATAAATAATCTTATCTTAGTATAATCTTTGGCCAAAGTCAGAAGATCTTGCCGTCGACAATTAGTTACCAGTTATATCAATTATTGACATTTTTGATTGTCGGTGCTGCCATCTACAGGTAAATATTGACATTTTCGAATGTCGGTGCTGCCATCTACAGGTAAAAATGTTCTTTAGACAAGACCGACTACTACTCGACTACTTCTGTGCAAGTTTAAATCAATAATTAATTTCATACAAATAAATAATCTTATCTTATAATCCTTGGCTAGAGTTTATCAGAATGTCTTATCTGCACTGCGTTTACCAATTATTTAAATTCTACGATTAATTACCACTGATCTTTCTTGACATTGTCGATGCTGCCATCTATTGACAAAAATTTTACCGAATTTTGACTACATTTTCAACTCTCCTACCAAAACAGTGTTTTGGGGATGTTTTTTTGGCATGCACAAGAAAAAGTTAGGTTATGTTTTCCAAGGAATGTTGCAGTTACTGTAGCGGCAATTTAAATTTGTAGTTTGATAATGACAAGCTAAAGTTATCACAACTTCAGTCACAAAAACTGATGCCAACAAAGTTAATTGTTGCATTAAAAGTTGGATTTTGTTTTCCAAAGGATTTTACAGTTGTACGTACTGTAGCGACAATTTAAATTTGTAGTTTGATAATGACAAGCCAAAGTTGTCAAAACTGCAGTCACAAAAAGTGATGCCAACAAAGTTAACTGTTGCATTAAAAGTTGGATTTTGTTTTCCAAAGGATTTTACAGTTGTACGTACTGTAGCGACAATTTAAATTTGTAGTTTGATAATGACAAGCCAAAGTTGTCAAAACTGCAGTCACAAAAAGTGATGCCAACAAAGTTAACTGTTGCATTAAAAGTTGGATTTTGTTTTCCAAAGGATTTTACAGTTGTACGTACTGTAGCGACAATTTAAATTTGTTGTTTGATGATGACAAACTAAAGTTGCAAACAGTATTAAAACAATTTGATTGACAGATGCAATACTAACCTCTAAAAATGACATTTAAAAGTGTGGTATCGCCCCTCCTAGAATGCTCCCTGTGTAAAGTGAAGGCTTCGTGCAGCATCTTGTTGTTGACGTAGACCACTATCCAAGTCGGCACGTCATCGATGTCGTTAATCGGTGGTTTCTGAAACTAAAGAGAAAAATAGTTTCAAATAAAGATCAAAGCATTTCTCGTGGTGCGAAATTACCGTCAGGTACAGGAGCGCCAGTTTGTTGGCATCCTGCAGCATGAACGTGGAGAGGATTTGCCTGTGGTGCCACGGTTCCAAGTCCCTGGACTCGAGCATGGGATCGATGAATAGTTCGCCAGCCGACTGAAAATAATTACATAAATAACCTCGAAACTCTTCAATAGTTGAGTATGGTTATGTAATATACTCCATCCACTCATAGATTAGACTTTTTTGCCATCTTTAGTGACAAACACTAGAAAATGAAAAGTACCAAAACGGCTATTAGAAAACTGTAATTTTGCAACAAGTTAGGTTGGTACCAATGGACACATTATCGACAGTTTGTTATTGTTCTTGATTTCCACGACTCTTAGGTACTTACCGCCAGTTGATTGTGGTCCAGATGCCAAAATCCTTGGATCAGTTTCAACTGGCTTCTGTTAATTTGGAATATCAACGGGAATTTCAGTAAATTAGCTATCGTAAGTTTGTGCCTGAAACATAAAAAGCAGCGCCATCTATCATTTTTTACTCCAATAAGTACGATCAGTGATTATTCATCGACATTTGACAGGAAACGAAAAATAATCTCTGTCTGTGTTTTTAAATTTTAATTACTTGATTTATAGAAGCATGACATTTACTTTCCTTTAATCGGGAAAATGTGGGTTAAAAAACTATTCAGCTATTTGTAACACCCTGTATAAACACAGTAAAATCGCTTACTCGACTGGATCCAAACAATCAGCGATATCCATGAACAGATACGACACGATGACGTGCTTCATCTGAATTTCCAAGTCCTCCACCAAATAAGTCCTCAGCAGAGCCTGCAACGAAGACGGCGGATAGCAACCGCCCCCGCCGGCCCAGCTCCACTCCACCCCGAGAGCGCTGGACCCGCACGTCTCCATGAACTTGTCGATGAACAGGATCGGGTCCCCGTCGAACAGCCGCTTCTTCCCATCGAGCAGCCTCAGCTCCGCCCTCCGTTCCTGGTAGAGCTTACCCAGTTCGGCGAGGTTGTAGGGTACGAGAGCGCCGTGTTCCGTTCGGGTCGGCAGGTGTTCCGGCAGCAGTCCGACGTTGTACATCCAGCCCAGGACGTCGAGGTAGGCGTAGATGCGCTCCAGGCATTTGTACTGCTTTAAGGTTATGTCCGGGTTGATCAGGTACTGTTTGCAGTTGGTGAGGATGTACTTGTAGAGGTCCTTTATGACGAGCATTTGCCCCCTGCACTTGTTCAGGATGCTTCTGGCGTTTTGGTCCAGTATTAATCCGGAATAATCGAACAGTGTTGTACCTGTTGAAAGGGAAAAAAATGTGAAATAATAAAACACTTTTAACTTTGTTTTAAATAACTTGTTATACAAAACAAACGAAGTAGAAGCCTCTGGCATAAACAGGAAAAAAATTGCTTGTTTTTCTAAAAATAAGCAGCATCAAAAAGAATGTTCAAAAAAGGTAAACTATATTTATTTTACGCACCAAAGTATCACTCGATTCACGCATAAGCTATGGTTTTCAATTAAATCATTGATTTTAAATAATTAACCTCAAAATGTGACATTAGGCTGTGTTGGCATAAATATTACTTACTAGAATAACTTACAGTAGGAAGTGCAAATGTATTCTTCGATTTAAAATACTACACTACCCAATAAAACGACAGTTCAGAGCGGGCATGAGAAAACTACGGCCCGAACGATATTTAACTCTTTAAAATTGCTTTTTTTCCAAGTTAGTACTATAACTGATTAGTTAATATTAACACGTTGAGCGCCACGCCGATTTTGAATGTAATTTCAGTGTCAGCCAATGGTGCTTGACGCGGCTTAAATGTAATTTCAGTGTCAGCTACCGCTGGTTGACGCGGCCTAAACGGAAAGTCCAGTGTCAGCCACTGATGGCTGATGCGGCGCTCAACGTGTTAAACAATATTTAATGTTTACATTATTATTGTTATATTTGCTGCCGTTGTATTCCTATATCTGTTGGTGGTTATGTTTAGTACAACATTCAGGCAATAGATTCCGCCACTTTAATATTATCAATTTACTTACACACCGCATCTGCGTTTGTTTTCAAAACTTTGGCCCTCTCCCAAGCCCAGTTGAGCATCAAGTCCAAGGAGAGGCCCGCGATCCGGTGGCTTCCGTTGCCCCAGGAGGCGGCGCACTTGTACAGCCAGTTCCTCATCTTGTTTTCGAGGGCGATGCTCAAAATGTGTTCGCGCTGATGGGTCTGCAGAATAAACACAGAAGGAAATGTTGAATTCTAACCAATATTGTATTCTTTAATATCCATCATCCCGAAACTTTGTAATTGTAGAGGGTGTGACGATGGTGCTTTCGCGATTTGATTCAGGGGGACCAAAAAAATCGTAAATTAACTGATTTCATTTTTTTTTTCAATTATTACCCATTCAGTCGCGAACTGATTTTATGATACATCTTGAAATACAAATTGTAGCTAGAGCCGACCCAAAATGTCGTGACACCTGGGGCTAAAGTTCTAACCAATATTATGTTCTTATTTGATATCTATCATCCCCAATTTTGTAATTATAAAAAGTTTGACATCGGTGTTTTTGCAATTTGATTGAATGGGGCAAAAAAATTGTAAATGAAGAGTAATTTCACTCTTCATTTACAATTTTTTTGATCTAATTTCTAATTTGAAACATTTTTTTTTTGACTTGAGTATTGCGCATTCAGTCACAACAGTTTATAATTGATTTCATGATACTTCTTAAAATATAAATTGTAGCTAGAGCCAACCCAAAATGTCGTGACACCTGGGGGTAAAGTTCTAACCAAGATTATGTTCATATTTTATACCTATCATCCCCATATTTTGTGATTATAAAAAGTGTGACGATGGTGCGCTTTTGCGATTTCATTCAGGGGGGTAAAAAGATCGTAAATTAAGAGTGGAATTAACTGTTTTAATTTTTTGTTTGCCTTAGTATTACCGATTCAGTCACGGCAGTTTATAACTGATTTCATGAAACATTTGGAAATACAAATTGTAGTTAGAGCCGTACCAAAATGTTGTGACACCTACGGATAAAGTTTGCGCAGAATGAGAAAGTATTCAGAGAATTGAAGATGAATCATCATTTTGCGACCAAACCTGTGTCTGTATTCACATTATGTTCACTGAATAATTAAGAGTTTACGGCGCCCCCTCGTAAAAATTATGATGTTCACCGCGCAACATGATAATGATAATCCTAATTTTTTAATTTTTTATTCTTCATTTGTAAGATTTAAGTGTCGTTTGCGTTTTATCTTTATGTTTCTAGTAATACTTGAATGCCGGAATAATGTTTTTGTTTTATATATATATATACGTATATATATTTTTATAATTTTTTTTTTTAAATTGGATATTGGCCATATTGCCAATCTACCAGTCACCGTTTACATAGTAGATTAACAATATGGCCCACATCCGTTAAAAAAAAAAACTGATATATGCAACCATATTAAACGCAAAATAATTGCAATAATTAATTATATGTCAGTTTTGTTTTATTTGTATTGTGTATTATTTTATGTGTTTAATTTAATTTATGTAAAAGGTTATTATCCATATAAATAAATAAATAAATGTGCCACGACATTTTGGGTTGGCTATACTAATGTCATTGGTTTTGGCAGTCATATAGCTAAGATAACACAGTGACAGTGGGCAATAAAGGTGATTATATATATATATATAAATAAATAAATGTGTCACGACATTTTGGGATGGCTAAACTAATGTCATTGGTTTTGACAGTCTGACGTATAGCTAATATGATTATTTCGCCTCCAGAATCAAATCTCAAAAGCACGGGCAACATTTAATTTACGTAAAAGGTGATTATCCGTATAAATAAATAAATGAGACACGACATTTTGGGATGGTTATACTAATGATATTGGTTTAGACAGTTTGACGTATAGCTAAGATGACACAGTAACAGTGGCCAATCTGAAAATGATTTGGCCCCCAGAATCAAATCTTAAAAGCATGGGCAACATTTAATTTACGTAAAACGTGATTATCCGTATAAATAAATAAATGTGCCACGACATTTTGTGATGGCTATACTAATGTCATTAGGTTTGACAGTCCGACATATTAACAGTGGCTAATGAAAATGATTTGGCCCCCAGAATCAAATCTCAAAAGCACAGGCAACATTTAATCTACGTAAAACTTGATTATCCGTATAAATAAATAAATGTGCCACGACATTTTGTGATGGCTATACTAATGACATTGGTTTTGACAGTCCGAGCGTATAGCTATATGACCAATCCGAAAATGTTCGATTTTTTTTTGGCCCTTAGGATCAGATCTCAAAAGCAAGTGCGACTTGATAAAAAGTTTTTTTTATGTACTTACAGCATTCGTATGATTCACTTGCAACGGTTCCATGAACAGCGGCGTTAAGCCAATGTCGACGCTGTTTTCGTACAGACCGGAAGGTTTCAGAAGGGCCAGAGGTCCATCTTCCGCGAGGTTGCAGTAGAACTTACCCTGCACCCCGAAGTTTCTCATGTAGCAAATTTCGTATTCGGTCAATATCGAACAATCTGGAAGAAATTTCACCAATATTATTCATTCACTAATTTAAAAAAAAAATTAGAAAAAAATCATTTTGGCATTATCCGCATTAATTATTTAATGTAACGTTTATGATTTGATAATTAGAGACAAAAACTTTCATTTATAAATCCTTTTGTTTTTGTTACCTTCAATATTTTAAAAATTTTACTTATTGAAAAAAAAAAAAAACATCCATTTTCGATGTACGAAATTTTACTAAAACACAAATTTGAAAATGGCAATCAATTCGTAATTGTCTAGGATATATAATAAACAAGTTACAGTCAATTTTCTAATTTGAGGCCAACTTTTTAACCGAGCTAGCTGGCTCAGATTTGAAGACAAAAGCGTATGATGCAACTCTACTTCGTACAGAGAACTATATACCATATGTATAAAAATTAGTTAGATAAAGCATGGCCATGATAAACAAAATCACGGTCTTAGATTAGTTCAGCACGTTGTTGACTTTATGTCAATTAATTACTTTGAACAACTGGTAGCGAAGACGTGATGCGACGTATCAAACCTGCAACGTACGTTCCGAAATACAAAGCCACCCTTTATCTAAATAATTTTTATACATATGGTGTAATCCCCATACATTTCTTACCAACTAAAAATATAAACTTTATTAATAAATCATTATTATTAGATTAAATGTACATTGGCAATTCAATTTTAAGAATAGGTGGTGCTCAAATACTTGACTTCCCTGCCGGTCCGCTTTATCAGTTCGAGCACCTCGTCAGCGGGCAGGGAGGTCGTCACCTTCACCCTCTGTTCCGCCAGGCTTATATCTACTTCCTCTATTCCCCTCTTTTTATGCTTATTCAAAACCTCTCGAACTACCCTCAAGCATCCCCTGCATCGCATGGTAACTAGATACTCGTGCGTGTTGACGCCGGACATTGTCGCCAATATTTTTCGGCTTCCGGAATAATTATTTAGCAGATGTAGAGGGTACGGTACTACACCTTCACACTTCAAAATTTTACATGAAAATGACAGTAGGAAGTAACAGACAGTCAAATAATTGTAGGTTATATATCAAGGGAGCGAAATGCGTGATTTTTCCTGAGATGCAAATTACAACGCACAGAGGGAATATTTAGACCTGTAAAACGTTCATTTCTAAAATCTAACCTAGAAAAAAAAAGTCTGTCAGTCGTGACAGTTAAAATAAATAATGGAACCTCGGAGGGAGATAAATGATTACTTCTCTCCCTAGAAAGAGAAATGTTATATGGTACTTATAAATTGTGAAGAAAGTAAATTCTAACCAAAGTAACTAAATTCTTTTTACGTAACTCACAAACCGAATAACCAAAGACTAATAGATATTAAAATAAACGCTTACTTCTCACTAAAAATATAAATTGAAGTGGACTTTAACTCACCGAAAGACAAAGATTCCGGATAATAGTGCTCCTCCAGCTTCTGAGCGCCCTTGAACGGAGAAATCGTGCTCGGATTGATGTGAACGTCGACCGCCGGAAATCTGTGTCCGCACTGCTTGTACGAAACGTCCGAGATGCAGACTGTCGTCATGTACTTCTTGGATTGTTCTTTGTGCGGAACATCTGTAAATATTGATAATTAATCATTGACATCCCTCGTAGTGAATCTGTTTCCTCATCGGCGACTCTACTGCACCAATGAGGACTAAGAAACCGAAACCGGTCTGTAGAACAAAGTTTTTTCGTTATTCAATATCATCGACGGGATGTCCAACTTTCGCCGGCTCTGCAGTTTATCATCTGATGGGGAAACAATAGTTCTTGTTAAGTTTTTTTGGTTATTCAATATCCGTATTGGTTGTTTAACACTTGAATTCATGAAAATAGTCTACCCAATTATCTATTTGACCAATTTTTTCGAAGGTCATTCAAGGTCATTTAGATCCTAAAAAAATCCAAATGTTTCTAGTTTTTTTTTTTACTGACGAACAAGTGAATGTAAAATTCTGAAAAAATTCATGATAATAGTCTACCCAATTATCTATTCGACCAATTTTTTCCAAGGTCACTAAGGTCGTTTAGATCCTAAACAAATCCAAATGTTTTTTCTTTTTTTTTTTACTGGCAAACAAGTGAATATAAAATTCTGAAAAAATTCATGATAATACTCTACCCAATTATCTATTCGACCAATTTTTTCCAAGGTCACTCAAGGTCGTTTAGATCCTAAACAAATCCAAATGTTTTTTCTTTTTTTTTTTACTGGCAAACAAGTGAATCTAAAATTCTGAAAAAATGCATAATAATAGTCTACCCAATTATCTATTTGACCAATTTTTTCCAAGGTCACTCAAGGCCATTTAGATCCTAAAAAAATCCAAATGTTTTTAGGTTTTTTTTTTACTGGCGAACAAGTGAATGTAAAATTCTGAAAAAATTCATGATAATAGTCTACTCAATTATCTATTCGACCAATTTTTGCAAGGTCACTCAAGGTCATTTAGATCCTAAAAAATCCAAAAGTTTTTAAATCGAATATTTCGCTTTTTTTTCATTTTTGTAACATAAATATCCGCATTTTGCAATTTCGTTTCAGGCATCGAAAAAATGAAATTTTTGTTTTGTTTTTCACAAGACTATTCTCATGATTCTTTTCAGAATTTTTCATCCACTCGTTCGTCAGCAAAAAAATAATGTTTACAAAAGCCCAGAGAGGGCGGCCCACTGACCTTGAGGCTCCTATGACCGGGCTTAACCTTTTTTAAACTTGCTTACTCGGCATCCACTTAACGTTTTCAAACAACATAACAAGATAGCTTACTCGGCATTTGTTCCTTGTACCACTGGTTCAAGTCAAAGACGCTGAGGAAGACGTGGGAGGTCCTGTCCTTGCACCAGACGTTCCAGGCCATCGAGCAGAGCTTGTAGGAGTCCTCGTACGGCTCGGCGATGGACGAGCTCCCCAGGTCCCTGTTCCTGTGATTCGAGAAGGAATGCAGGCGCAGGCACTGCGCCCCGACGGGATCCTTGATGTCCCCAATGTTCCCGACGGCCAGGTCGGTTTGAAAACGGATGTTGCACGACTGTAAATTCTGGAATACACGTGTAGAAGCAATAATTTATACTTAGCATATTTTTAATTACAAGTCGGTTAGGATAAGCATAAATAATGAACAAACCCACTAGCCCTTAACACGTTGAGTGCCGCAATGTATTTAAAAAAAAATCTCAGGAGGCCGTTATTTCTCCATCGCAATAATTGATGAATTAATGTATTCAACATATGATATTAAGGGCCGGTTGTTCAATAACAGCTCAAATCAAGTTTAGTCTTAAACTCTGCATATATTACTTTCAGCATTGTTCAATCAAAGTTTAAGGGTAATTTATGTGCGAACAACAACAGTTTATAACCTTCAAATAATTTGTATTGAGTTTAAAGTAAGCTCGGTTTAAGCTTATTGAACATCTGGCTCTAAAAAACGAAAACATTATTTTTATTTCGTGTGAGATCACGTATGTCTCACGAAGAGTATATGTCCAAAAAGTCTGTGAGACCATGTTGGCACCATGCGGCACTCAACGTGTTAACCATCTAAATATCAATTTAGAAATGTGTGTTCACATTTTATTCTCACCGCATTCGGATTTTTTTTTGTCCTTATGTTGGCATGTTATTGTTAAATAACCAATTCCCCCACCTATTTATCCTATCGCAATATTTTTACACGTGAATGAAGGATTTTATATTTTGCAACATTGACATAACCAAATTGTTAGCAACTTTTTTACTGCCAACAAAAATGTCACCCTAACAAAGCCTACTATGGCGAAAATAAAATGTAAATTCAATGAATGCAATCCTACCTGGTATATATACCCGTAGCCTTCGTGCCATTCCTTCGATTCGTAGCACAAAGAATACAATGCCGCAACAGGAAAACTGTCGCTCCGCGGCTCCGTGTAACTGTAGACGGCCCAGAAATAGCAAAAAGCACGCGGGTCGTCTACCGGTTCCTACAAATAAACATATTGCAGTTTGTAATTGCCGGTGTATACGGAAAAAGCTGGAAAGAAACAAAAGAACTCGCAAAAATGGAGAAAGTTTATAAAGGAATAGAAGGAAAAAAAAAGGTTAATTGAATAATAATAATAATAATAATCATTATGTGCACTTGAAAATGTTTACTAAATGGCACGCAGCCATATTTACACTTGCGTAAATGCAATCCCAATTGCGGCGGCAGCAAACGTGTTAAGGGGTAAAAAAAGGTACGCATTATGCATCGGCAAATACGGTATATTTCTTGTGAATAGCCCAAGTAGCTATTAACCATTTGGTCCTTCAACTTTTTACTTTGCTTCTCTTGAAATGATAATCGATGGATTTTTGGTTAGTACGAACGAAACCTAGAGGGCACCACTAGATAAAATTGTGGCGTTAGATTTTTGCAATGTATTTTTTAACGGTCTAAATGCGACACGAATATTTCGGTTCGACAATATGATTACCTGTATGGCGAAGTGCGATATCGGTATGTTTTCTTCGCATACGGGCGAGGTGTAGACCAAATCCATCGACACCAAATCCCATATTTGAAGAGCTCCAAAGTTGTATCCAACGAGCAGCGAACTCAGTTGCGGCGCAAAGTGAAGCGAGCTTACGGAAACCTCCTCCTTATTGACCAGCACTCTTGTATCGCCCTGCGGTCCCTTCAAGATGAAATGCGGAGACTGTTCCCCTATTAAAGCTGTTAAAAAAAGTACCGATGAAAAATCACAAATTATCGTTTGCAATACTAGACCTCTGTTTATGTTTATTCTCGTCGCAGCAGGGTGACATTTTTGTTGGTAGTAAAAAAAGTTACTAACATTTAGGTTGTCATTGCATTGTTTTGGTTATATATACACATAACCAAAAAGTTAGTAAAAAAGTTGTCATTGCGTTTTTTTGGTTATAAATAAACATAACCAGAAAAAAGTATTAAAAATATTACTAAAAACTAGGTTATGTCATTGCATTTTTTTGGTTATATATAAAAATAACCTAAAAAAATAGTAAAGTTATTAAAAAAGTTACTAACAATTTGCATTCTTTTGGTTATATATAGTGCAATGTTGCATTTTATAATATCCCTCATTCACATGTAATATACAAGGTGTTTCAGAGCTCTGGGAATGGTCAATCACGTACTTATTTTTCAAAATTTCGAAAAATGTTGTACACAAAAGTTGTGTATAATAGTGAGCTGCACGCCCTAAAAATATTTAAATTTATACAGGGTGTCTCATAACGAAGTTACAGACCAAACTTATGTTTTTTTTTAAATGGAACACCCTGTATTTTTTGTCATTTTTGAATTACATGGAGCAAATAAAGGTGAGTCACTTCAATACTCCCTATACCTATTGTTTGCCGTTTTCGAAATATTTGAAGATTTGTTGAAATGCATGGTCTGGGTGAAATTTTATTTTTGTCCCAGCGATTGACTTTGAACGATTAAAATCATTTTATTTATTTGGTCGAAGGTTCGAACTATACAGCCAACCATGATTTCATACAAATAATTATACAGGGTGATAAAAAAATGCGGTAGAAAAACCCAACTTATAAAGTTGAATAATTTCGTTTTTTCAAATGGCACACCCTATATATGGTAACGTATTCTCAAGTAGAATCCAATTATCTTTCAGATTGTATAAGGGTTCCCTGTTCCTAATCTCAATAGTTTTCTTGTATTCGGCGATTATCATATCACGAATAATTATTATAATCTGAAAGATTATTGGATTCTACTTGAGAATACGTTACTAAATACAGGGTGTGCCATTTGAAAAAACGAACTTATTCAACTTTATAATTTGGGTTTTTCTACCGCATTTTTTTATCACCCTGTATATTTTTTTGTTTGAAATCATGGTTGGCTCTATAGTTCGAACCTTCAAGCAAATAATAGAAATGATTTTAATCGTTCAACGTCGATCACTGGGGCAAAAATAAAATTTCACCCAGACCATGCATTTCAACAAATCTTCAAATATTTCGAAAACGGCAAACAATAGGTATAGGGAGTATTGAAGTAACTCACCTTTATTTGCTCCATATAATTCAAAAATGACAAAAAATACAGGGTGTTCCATTAAAAAAAACATAAGTCTGGTCTGTAACTTTGTTATGAGACACCCTGTATAAATTTCAATATTTTCAGGGCGTGCAGCTTACTATTATACACAACTTTTGTGTAAAACATTTTTCAAAATTTTAACAAATAAGCACGTGATTGACCGTTCCCAGAGCTCTGAAACACCCTGTATATATACATAACCAAAAAATAAGTAAAGTTAGTAAAAAAGTTACTAACAATTTGGTTGTCATTGCGTTTTTTTGATTATAAATAAATATAACCAAAAAAAAAGTATAGAGTTATTAAAAAGTTACTAACAATTTGGTTATGTCATTGCATTTTTTTGGTTATATATAAACATAACCTAAAAAAATAGTAAAGATATTAAAAAAGTTACTAACAGTTTGCATTTTTTTGGTTATGTATAGTGCAATGTTGCATTTTATAATATCCCTCATTCACATGTAATAATATAACAATAGTATAAATAAGTGGAAATGTTTGGCAACGTTTTATTGAAATTATAGGTTAACAACACACTTCAATTTTTACATGACAATATTAAAAAAAATAATTTAATTTCAACAGTTTGAGTTCTGAGTGTTGTCATTTTGTTACCGGCTGTGATGTATCAATTTTTGTAATTGGATGTCAAAAATACATTCATTCTGAGTGATTACATAAATTTTGAAGCCAATCCCTGAAGAGATTAATTTTTTATAATTTTTCTAATCGCCGAGTGCAATTTTAATTTCTACAATTCGAGTTTTGAACGTTGTTATTTTGTTACCGGTTGTGATGTGTCAATTTTTGTAATTGGATGTCAAAAATACATTCATTATGGATGATTTCATAAATTTTGAAGCCAATCCCTGAAGAGATTAATCTTTTACAATTTTTCTAATCGCCGAGCGCAATTTTCATTTCTATACTTCGAGTTTTGAGTGTTGACATTTTGTTACCAGCCGTGATGTGTCAATTTTTGTAATTGGATGTCAAAAATACATTAATTCTGGATGATTTCTCAAATTTTGAACCCAATCCCTGAAGAGATTAATTTTATACAATTTTTCTAATCACCGAGTGCAGTTTTAATTTCTTCAATTCGAGTTTTGAGTGTTGTAATTTTGTTTCCAACTGTGATGTGTCAATTGTGGCAGTTAGATGTCAAAAATAGATTCATTCTGAACTACTTGTCAAGTTTTGAAGGTAATCCTAGCAGAGATCAATTTTTTGCAATTTTTCCAAGTGACGAATACATTTTTTTCCAAGCACGATAAACACATGTGTTTGGAAATGAGTCTCAAGAGGAACTGGATCAGAGGTCTGGCCAACTTGCATTGCTAACCTTTATAAAGCTTTATATTCTCTGAGAAGACTGTTAACAACTTCGCGCCCATGCTGCTTTGATTTAATCGCAGAGTTGATGAAAAATTACTTCTTTGTTGTTGTTACCTTTTTCTACGAAATATTATTTCACTGTCACAAACTTACCCATTTATGCAAAAAAAATATGAAAAAAATAGTCCATAGATGGCGCTAAAGGGGTAATGTTTTTATTTTCTTTTTTTGCTTGTTGCCACATGTGGCAACCTGGGCGTGAAGAGGTTAAGGATCAACATTTCCTCAACAGTTATTTTTTCCTACTCGAGGGATTTTTAGAATTCAGCGATGAATTATCATTACCGTTTAAGTGTATGGCCAGGTGATTCCCCTTCCGATCGGCCACTTCCTTGAGACTCTCGATGCGGTGCAGGTCTTCCGGTCTCAGGATTATCAAATTGCAGGGGTCCACTTCGTTCTTAATTTTAGGCGTCAGCGTAAATTGCCTTGCTGCAACAGGAGATATTAAGTGATTAGTGCTGTTTAAAAAAATTCGAGAAAACAAAAGAAACAACACAAAAAAATTAGAGATTTTGATGGTATTAACCACTTCGCGCCCATGTAGCTTTGATGTGGCTATAGGATAATCCTGAAAAATTAGATTTTTCTTGTTGTCACCTCTTTCTACGACATATTATTCCACTGTCACAAATTTACTCATTTATGCAAAGAAATATGAAAAAAATATTCCATAGATGGCGCTAATAAAAGTGTAATTTTTTAAATCAATCAATAAGTGCTACTTGCTTTTTTTCAATTTTTATATATTTCTTTTAATTCATTTCTTTTTATTACATCATTTGTTAGGTGAGAAATTATTGATTCATTAAACTGTATTAATTCTTGCTTTGTGAATGGGTTTATCCTGCTGGGCAATAACGCGAATTATTATTATTATTATTATTATTGCTTTTGATAACGTAACCATACACAGCCCAAATTTCACATTTTATTCTCGCCGCAGTCGGTGCGTTTTTTTTCCTTATATTGGCATGTTGTATTTTTGACAGTAATGAGTGAAGTATGTTGTTAACCTATAATTTGCAGCATTGCACTACAAGTTGTTACGGGGGTGCAATTTCATTTAAATTCAGAATAGATCACAGAGATACCTCCACGTAACTTCCGACTAACAGGCAGAGCGCCTATAACAAAGTAACCAAAAAAAAGCAATGTTAGTAATTTTTTTACTACCGACAAAAATGTCACCCTAATGCGGCGAGAATAAAATGCTTAACATACTTTCGCATATTTCACGCAGAGGAATTTAAAAAAAATTATAACAAAAACCTTCATTGACAGCTTCCCTGCACAGATCCACAATGTACACATTTCCACCCGCCGTTCCTACGGCTAGTGCGCCATCAAAGCTGTTCAACACACCGGGGAAGGTCGTGGTCTCGTTTCCATTATAAATTACATGAACAAACGTCACCTGGAAATTTTGAAAATAAAAATTAACGAACAATTTTATTTCGTTTGAGCTAAACAAACATAAAGTTGATATGAAGGATGGTAGGTGGGCCCTATCCTACCCTTCAATCACTTGATCACAAAACACAGTTTCACATATGGTCCAATTTTCACGAGTAAAAAAGTCAACTTTATTTTTCTATTTTTTTGATTTTCCGCATTCCCATCCGAGAAAGCATTGTTTTCGATTCAACTGTTTGGATTGTAGAATAGGGACCACCCGCCACCGATAGGGCCCACCACCCTTGAGTTCAATTAAACATTATTTTTGGTGGTTTTTATCGATCCACGTTTTGCAATAAATGAATAATTTTATTTCGTTTAAGCTAAAGTTTAATTTCAGGTAAACTTGATATGAAGGAAGGTGGGTGGGCCCTATCTTACCCTTCAATCACTCCATCACAAAACGCAGTTTCACATATTGTCGAATTTTCACGAGTATCAAAGTCAACTTTATTTTTCTTTATTTTTTTGATTTTCCGGATTCTCATCTGAGAAAGCACCGTTTTCGATTCAACTGGTTGGATTGTAGGACCGGCCCCACCCACCACGACAGGGATCAATCAAATGATAAACGGAATGCATATTTTGAGGTTAGATTCTGCGATCACATTACACATATTTTAATTGACATTTAGTCTCACAACGTTTATTAACAAATTATTTTCTATTTCAACGTATTTTTACCTTAAATCCACTTCTGACGCTTCATTTCTAATTTAAACAATGACAATTAAAAAATGTGACAGTGACAGGCGTAAAGAACGTTTACACAGCTAAAAAATAAAGTTTGTGAAATCCAGCGTTGAAGTTAAATTAAAAGACAAATTTTCAAATCGGCACTCTCACCTTCTCAGGAATCTGTATCGCCCGAACGATTTTCATCGAATAGACGTCGAAAATGCAGACCATTCCGGCGGTGCCCAGAAACTCGAGTCCCACCACGAGCATGAGGACCTCGTTGAACGAGGACTTCAGCTCGTCGACGGAAACTATCTTCGACGTGGTCACCCTCAGCACCGAGCCGAAGTTCCAGCGGGACACCGTCCGCGCCGTCTTCACGCGCACCACCTCCAAGTAAGCATCGCTCGCCACCCAGCATAGCTTGGAGTCCGACGTGAAGCCTCCCAGTAAATTCTCCAATGAATCTGCGAATAAAAAATGATCATCTAATAAACAATCTTTAAGATTTGTATGAGTGCGTGGAAAGGGAGCAGTGTTGGTTTCTGAAGCGTATGCTGGGAGTGGAAAGGTCGACTCCCGGGTACATACTGCTTCAGGAGACTGACAGAGGAAGCTTAGGATGTGAGGCTATGGAGAGAATGGTTAGGTATGAGATGAGGTTATGGGAGTTAGGGGAAGAGAGGTTGGTAAAGGCGGTATGGAAGACATGCGTGAACGAAAGGGGGGGTAAATGGAGGAAGGAACGAATGAAAATGTATGAGAGAGTAGGACTGTCTGAGGTGAAAGTGAGGGAGTGGTTAGAGAGGGGGGTAAATGTGGCAAAGTGGGTGAGCGAGAGGGCGAAGGAAGTGGATGTACAGGAGAGACAGGGAAGTATAGAAAAAAGTGAATATAATGACATGTATGGGAGTTGGCAGGTACATGGAAGGAGACCGAAGTATTTGGATGAGGACGGGTGGAACAGAGAAGAGAGGGTGACATTAGCTAGGGCTAGGTGTGGATCAGAAGAGAGAGGGAGAAAGAAGTGGATGGGTGAAGAGTATATGAGGTGTGTAATGTGTGAAAATGGGAGGGATACGTGGAGGCATCTGGCGGAGGAGTGTGAGGGAGTGAATGAAGGATGGATGGGGGGAAAAAGGAACAAGGGTGTAGCGGAATGGATGAGAGAGGATGGTGCCGGGGTAAAGATATTGCAGAAAATGGTGAGGGAGAAGGAATGTAGGAGAGAGTTAAATTTATGATTTAGTTGTTGGGGAATGTAGAATAGTTATTTTGTTTTTGTAATAGGTTAATATGCCAATAAAGGTCTTTTTTTTTTTTTTTTTTTTTTTTTTTTAAGATTACAATACCGAATTCCTGAAGACTGCGCCAGAATAAGTTCGCAAGTTTTACGCGGACGTTTTCGATTTTCGATGATATGAAAACCGGGACCAAGTTGTGTATATTACATCAAGGAGGCCAACGTTATCAGTTTGTGATTTTGTTTGTTTTTTTCTATATTTTTCCAATCGGAAGTATATTTGGTTGCGTCATAACTACACACCATAACCAACAAATTTTTTTGCCAATTATTTTAAGTTAACGTTGTAGTTAAATTAAAAAAACAGGAGCTGGAAATTTAGGAACAACACAGGCACATGGACATTAGTTTTGCTGTTTATGAAGCCTTGAAGCGCCTCGAGCTTGTGTTTTATCTGTCTTCGCTTTTTGTTTCACCAGCTCCATCTCTTAACTTACTGTTAACTTCTTAACAAACAATAAGCACCGATTTTGTCCAAGGAAAAAATTGTTTGTCCGTCGAATTTAGAAGGTGCTCCCCGTAGGTAAATAATTATCAGTCATTTTATTTGGAGGTTATAATTAATGCGCTGTGGCCAGCAATATTTTCTAAACCGTTTCCCATACGTAATTTTGTTAAATTTTTGTTGGTATGAAATATTTTTGTATAGCTAAAATATCGCAATAGTTACAGCTGTTAATAATTTTTTTTGTGGTTACACTTCCATAAATTACGAATTTACTAAGACAAATATTTAGACAAGCGTTTATCTGCCAAGAATTACATAATTTAAATGTAGGTGAGTATATAAGTTGAATGTGCTCGCGAATGATAAGGTAGTGTTTCTACAGATTTAAACAGGTGAGATCTTTCGACCGCTTTCGCAAAAATTGTCCCCATCATTCATACCTTACATCAGCAAAAGAGATCAGTTCTCTTTAGAGCGTATGTTGACGTAATCGACAATAAACAATTGTTGGCAACAGAGAGTTATTTTTATAATATACATTCACGTATTCGAGAGTAAACAATCGTTAAAGTATTAGCATTATCAAGATGATAAAATTGATTTGATGGTTTCAGCTTTTCCTGAGTAGTTTTTCCCATTTTTAAAGTAGGAGTGAAACTGGTATTTACATCTGTAAACTGAACGGAAGGAAAATGCCTGTACTCACAAGTACTAATTTTGCATAATACCGGAGCATTTGAAGCGGTGAACAAACCTTCCAGTTACACCGTCTGCAGAATAAGCAGTGAAAATGTTAACAAACCTCCCAGTTATAATACCGCAGCAATTACAAAATAAAAACTTTAAGGATATGTCACTACTATCGCGACGCATATTTGCATGAAATTTCAGGACTTACCTGAATCCAAATCCTCAAGGTAATCCGACAAAGAGTCCGGCAGCCTTTCCGCCTTCATCATCGCATAGGTCGACATCTTCACCAGAAATCTAGATTTAACTGCTGATTTATAATCAAGGTAAACGCGGCTTTAAGCGGTTCGGACACATTCTTTTTACGCCCGTAAACTGGACAGAGTATTTAGATAAATACGCAAAATGCAGACCCAGCGGTAAAAAGTAACATAACCTTCAAAGATTAATTCTAGATTCTAATATATGATAGCAACTATCCCACTGATAAGTAAATAACAGATGAGACAGCCAATGCAAATGGTGTAGAGGTTAATTTACAGCGCCACGGTGGACGGTCGCACAACTATCAAAGAAAGTACTTTTGCGTGGGAAGCTTCTACTTCGTTATACATGCTTTCATATAGCATAATAGTATGTTAATAGTATGCTACACTTTGTTCACGAAAATTAAAATCAATATTTGATTTTGAATCATTAAAATCAATTTAACCATTACAAAATTGCTGCGGCAATATTTATTATTGCATGATTTTTATAGCGCGTTTATTTCAAAAGATTAAAGGATTATATGTCTGTCGGTGATTTAATGCTTAAATTATCAAAATCATCGCTTAGAATTGCTATTTAGAAGCTTTTAAACATTTTACATTCGGATTTCCGCCCGTCGTCGCCATCTGTCAGACGGTGGCTGAACTGCTAAGTGATGTTTTTGAACAGCGCCAAAATGCTCGAACTTTATACTTATTGTCAAAGTGTTAATATTTAGCAATGGGCTGTGCATGAAACGGTAGACGATTTAATTCTGAATCAAATGGTGTATAAAATAGCTGAGGAAATTTAGCGGTTTTCCTGTAATTTGCGAATGAAAATTAAGCACGGCACACTTACCGACATTTACAGTTCACTGTAACATAAAAATTCAATAAAGAAGAATTTGCTATATTCTTCAATCAAATACGGGTTACAATACTTATTCCTGATTAATCATTCAACTATTTATACTGTTAATGCATTACAATAAGAGAAATATACGAGAAATCATAATCTAAGTAGAGGGCTCTACCTGTTATCGTGGGGATGAACTACTTAATACTTTGTGGATGTAATAATTGTTGTAGTAATAAAAGAATATTTAAAAACTTAAGAAGAATGTTGTCTCATAATTAAATAAATTCACTTATGGATATTTACGTATTTAAATTGCAGAAACAATATTTTATAATCACAAGCAACCCGATATACGCATAACCCTAATTAATTTATTATTAAAAACTTCTAATTTTATACGTAACAGGGACAAAACCATAAGTGTAATCCTGAGTGAAGCTTCAAAAATAGATCGAGTATTTAAGTATTTAAATTGCGAGAAAAATGGTATTATATAAACGCCTACTTGCAGGCAACTCGATATAGTTATAACTATTATTAATTTATTATTAAAAACTTCCAATTCTAAAGATAATAGGGACACACGCATGCGTGTAATGCTTGGTAATGCTTTAAAAATATTACACTTATGGTTTTGTCTCTGTTACGTTTAAAATAGGAAGTTTTAAATAATAAATCATTATTAGTACACGTATATTGGGTTGCTTGTAAGTAGGCGTTTATAAAATATAATTATTTCTGCAATTTAAATACTTTAATATCCACATTATTTTTAAGCCTTACGAAGGATTACACATGGTTTTGTCCCTGTCACGTTTAAAATTGGAAGTTATTAATAATAAGTTAATATTATGAATGCGTGTATTGGAGTTTATGTAATATAATTATTTCTGCAATTTAAATACTTAAATATTCGCACTATTTTTGAAGCTTTATTGAGGATTACACTTATGGTTTTGTCACTGTCACGTTTAAAATTGGAAGTTTTTAATAATAAATTAATAATAGATATGCGTATATCGGGTTGCCTGTGATGGAGCGGATATATTATAATGTATTGTTTCTGCAATTTAAATATGAAAATATCTACAAGTAAATTTATTTTATTATAAAATACCATTCTTCCTGAGTTTTCAAAAATTCTTTCATTATTAAAACAATTATTAAATCCACAAATGAAAACGTAGTTTATCTTCACGATAACAGAGGGTACCCTCTATTTAGATTAGGATTCCTCATATATTTCTCTTATTGTAATGCATTAATAATATAAAAAGTTAAATGAATAATCAGTAATAAGTATTGGGACCCGTATTTCATTGAAGAATATAGCAAATTGTTGTGCATTTAGGTTTTAAGTTACAGTGAACTGTAAATGTCGGTAAGTGTGTCGTGCTTAATTTTCATTGACAAATTACAAGAAAACCGCTTAATTGCCTTAGCTATTTTATACACTATTCGATTCGGAATTAAATAGTCTATCGTTTCGTGTACAGCGCATTGCTGAATAATAACACTTTGATTATAAGGATAAAGTTCGAGCATTTTGGCGCTGTTCAAAAACATCACTTAGTGGTTCGGCCATCGTCGAATAGATGGCGACAAGACGTGAAAATGCGAACGAAAAATGTTTAATAGTATATTATACAACGAGCATATAATGATCAACTTGTAGGATAGCGGTTGATATTAGTTGTTTCGTTTTTAATTAAATCGTAAATCTACTATCAAATTTATAAGTTGACCGTCTTAAAATGCATTATCATTGATTTATTTTAGTTACCGCGAGAAAAACCTGGGCGGCGCCAGCTACGCGCAATCTTCTCTTGAAATGTTTTGTCGATGGACTTTTAGTTGATCGAATAAAACCTAGAGGGCACTACTGGTTCAAATGTTAGCATTTGATTCTTTTAAATATATTTTTAACGCGCTAAGTAGAACAACTACAACTACTACTGATTTAACATTGATTAAGATAGTTTCATTTTTTTTATATAAAAGAACTAACTTTAAAGTTATTCAAATTAAGTTTGAAAACTTTAAACTGTTAATATTGTTGTTAAAGTGAAAAACTACTACTATTACTGCTACTACTACTACAACTACTACTATCAATCATATTACATTGATTTAAGATAGTTACGTTTTTCTATATACCTTAAATGTAAGTTTCTGTTTAAACACTTTAAACTGTTAACATCAGTGACGGTTCGCGGGTTTTTTTCTGGTACGGCCGAGGAACAAGAGGTGGTAATACAGATAGGGTCAGGGTCAGTTGCAGAGACGGCTGGCTGCAACTGGTTAACATTGTTGTTACAGTTAGAAAACGTTTTAAGAAGGAAACACTGCTGTGCTTGTCTAATACTTCCGGATAAAACAAATGGTAATAGGGGTTGCAATTGAATTAAATTTCAAACTTTCACAAAAACTGCGAAAGAAAGTAATATTACTATTTTTATCATAATTATGCAGACAAGGCAGTAATTGTAAGTATCTTATCGCACGGTTTGAGTGTTCATCACATGAACGGGGAGAGATAAGTCGCAGTTTAATTCAGTCTAAGATAACCACGGCTTGTTTCTATTTAAATTTACACTCGCGAAGGTTTAATTTGTATTATTTTCGCATCCTAGATTACTATCAGTTAATCAAAATAATTTTCTAAATCCGCTGCGTTTTATCAGGTATGAAATAATTATTTAATAAAATAGTAATGTCAGCAAAATTTGCGTTTTGTATTTATTTTGTTTTATTATATTACGCTCACATCCACCATGCAAAGATGAATTTTGTTCATTTTAATGTATTATATGTGGCCAAAGTGAATAAAGAGATTTTGATTTTGATTTGAAATAAAGGTACAAAGCAGTGACGGTGCGCGTGGTTTTTTCTGGTACGGCCGAGGAACAAGAGGTGGCAATACAGATGGGTGCGGTCTCTGCAACTGAGCCCACCTATCTTTACTACCACCTCTTGTTCCTCGGCCGTACCAGAAAAACCCCGCGAACCGTCACTGGTGCAAAGTTTTACCGAAAAAATAATCAAAAATGACTGAGGTCTCTTGAAGAACACAATTAAACCAAATAGAATATTTATTTTCTGGTGATCTATTTGTAGATTTTGCGAAAGGTTTTCACAAGTTTATTTTTTTTTTGAAGATTTTGGATTAAGTGAAAATGCCACCAAAACGAGTAGTCGTGGATTTAGACGTTGGGACTGATGACGCGGTCGCTCTGTATATTCTTCTGCATGCCGAAAAATTGGGTGATATAAAAATCGAAGCTTTCATCACCACCCGTGGAAATTCCGAGCTTAAACACACCACCAGAAATTTGGTGCGTCTTCTGGAAATTGCTGGTCGAACAGATGTACGTATAATTTTGTGCCCTAATGACCCAATTTGTTGTTAAGCATCTGAATTATTTCGATTGGATTACTATTATGAAATTACTTTATAATTAAATTAATAATTCCTGTTTCAATTTGAAAATATACAAACCAATAATTTAAATATGTCTAGCCATGATTGCGCCATCTATCGGAAAAGGTATGAACTATTAAGTGGTGATTGTAAATAGCGCCAAAATCCTCGAACTCTATATCAATAATCGGAATGTAAAAATATATTAAATTATAAAATTATGGACTTTCTATTTAAATCAATAATTCCTGCAAAAGTTTTTGTTTGAATTTAAAAAATGTAAACAAATAATTTAAATATTTCTAGCCATGATTGCGCCATCTGTCGGAAAGGGCATGAACTATTAAGTGGTGATTGCAAATGGCGCCAAAGTCCTCAAACTCTATATCTATAATCGGAATGTAAAAATACATTAAATTATAGAATTATGGACTTTATTATTAAATCAATAATTCCTGCACAAGTTTTTGTTTGAATTTAAAAAATTCAAACAATTTAATTTAAATATTTCGAGCCATAACTGCGCCATCTGTCGGAAAAGGCATGAACTACTAAGTGGTGATTGCAAATGGCGCCAAAGTCCTCGAACTCTATATCTATAATCAGAGCGTAAAATTACATTAAATTACAGAATTATGAAATGACTTTATAATTAAATGAATAATTCCTGCACAAGTTTTTGTTTGAATTTGAAAAATGCAAACAAATAATTTAAATATTTCTAGCCATGATTGCGCTATCTGTTGGACAGGGCATGAACTATTATATAGTGACTAAATGGCGCCAAAATCCTCGAACTTCATACTTATTATCAAAATGTAAATATACACTGAGGGAAAAAAATGAAACACTTGAAATTAGTCAAACTTCGATCATTTTCTTATTTTCATCAAAATTGGTTGAAAAGTCACTGAGTTATGTACGAAAAAACTCAAAATGCACTTTTTTTTAAACACCCATAACTTGGCACCCAATCGTCGTAGGAACTTCGTTCTTTGAGTCCTACATAGAGAATTGGTCTAATTTTAATGCCTTTATGGTGGATTGAGTCAACAAAATTTTTCCAACTCCGTAGACATCGTCAAAGTTGGACATGGTTTCCAGAAGAAACTTTTTTCTCACAGGGGCGCTGGAGGGGGCGGAAGGGGTTACGCTCATTTTCGCATGCATGACTTTAAAGAAGACGCTTCAAAGTTTTTCGCCCTCAAAGATTCATCAAAATTGATTGAAAATACACCGAGTTATGGCGGTTTGAAAACAGTCAAAATTTCACGAATTTCAAGTGTTTCTTTTTCTTTTTTTCCTTCAGTTTACATGAAATGATAATATATTTCATTCTGAATCGAATTATGTGTACAATAACTTAAGAAACCCAGCGGTTTTTTAGTAATTTGCAAAATAAATTTAGCAAGAGCACCCGCCGGTAATTCAGTTTACTGTGAAGCTCACAATTCAAATTTATAACATTTTGCTAAAAATTGGTTTACGATTACTCGTAGACTTTCATCTCTCTTACGTTTAAAATTTTGTTTGTAATATTAAATTAATAGTGGTAATGTGTATATTGAGTTGCCTATTATTAGGCGCTTATATTATACCATTGTGCAATTTAAATATTTAAATGTTTACAAGTAAATTTATTTCGTCTTTTAAAAAGTTTCTAACTATTAAAACAAACATTAAATAAATTTTTAATGATAAAATATTTCAGTCTGAATCGAATTATGTGTAAAATAGCGTAGGAAACCTAGCGGTTTCTTAGTAACTTGCAAAATAAATTCAGCAAGAGCACCCGCCGGTAACTCAATTTACTGTGAAGCTCACAATTGAAATTTTGCTAAAAAATGGTTTACGATTACTCGTAGACTTTCATCCCTCTTATGTTTAAAATTTTGTTTGTAATAATAAATTAATAGTAGTAATGTGTATATCGAGTTGCCTATCATTGGGCGCGTATATTATACCATTGTGCAATTTAAATATTTAAACGTTGACTGCCAAACACGAGAATACTCGTAGTTGTTTAACGCAGTTCGCAAGGCATTGGAAGTCAACGTGTTAAATGTTTACAAGTAAATTTATTTCGTCTTTTAACTATTTTTTAATTATTAAAACAAACATTAAATCCAAAATGAAAGACTAGTTCATCGGTACGATAACAGATGGTACATCTATTTGGAGATTAGAATTGCCCATATTGTAATGCATTAGCAATATAAACTTGTATTAATTAATCAGTAACATATATTAAGACCCTGTACTTCAGTTTAAAATCGGAACTTTTTAATATTGAACTAATAGTAGTTGTGGGTATATTAGGTTGCCTGTGATTAGGCGTTATATAACACCATTGTGCAATTTAAATATTTAAATTTTCACAAGTAAATTTATTTAAACATAACATTCATCCTATTTATTTATTTAACGGCACATCCATTTTACAAATAATGAATTTTTTCTAAAACTATAACTTACAAATAAAGTCTTTGGTACAGGACAAAGTAAATTAATAATAAAACTTAATATTTGAACAAGTAACAAAACGTAACAAAGCACTCATTATAGAACGAAATAATGTTTGTAAAGTATCCTTAAATCATTATAACAAATTTTAAATCCAAAATGATAAAGTAGTTCATCTGTACGATAACAGATGGTACGATTTATCATTTTGTAATGCATAGGAATATAAAAAGTTGTTTAACTAATCATTAACAAATATTAACCCTTTGCACTCGTATTTATTAGTGATAAAATGTATTCTGGCGACTATAAGTCGACATACGAGTGCAAAGGGTTAAGACCTATATTTATTTAAAAAATATTGCAAAATGCTCTGTATTTAACTTTTAAGTTTACAGCAAACTAAATTACCGACAGCTAATTTTCATTAGCAAATTACTGAAAAATGGCCAATTTTATACATCATTTGATTCAGTTTCTTGTTAAAGTCATTACTGGATGTTTACACTTTGATTAGAAGTGTAAAGTCCGAGTGTTTTGGCACTAACCATAATCATCACTTAGCAGTTTACCTGTCTTCCGATAGACGCCGCGGTGGCGGGAAAAATACGCGACGTGTGTACGGCAATCATCACTTGGCAGTTCAGCCATCGTCCCATAGATGGCGCGGAAGCAGTGAAAATACGCGCGTGAAAAACTTATAAATCGTAATTTTGATTAATTCTTGCTATAGTAAACATACTTTTTAGATACCCGTATACAGAGGTTCGCACCGTCATTTGATCCGTTTCCCTCGAGTCGTAAACCACTTCCACGGCAACGATGGTTTAGGCGACCTTATCCACGCCACGGAACCGGATATGAGCAAAGTCAAGGACGAACTTTGGATCTCCGCGTTGTACCGACTGGTGAAACAAAATCCCAACCAGATTTCCTTGATCTGTTTAGGTCCATTAACGAACATTGCGATTCCCATCAGAATCTACGAAGACTTTTCCAAAAATTTGCAGGCGATTTACATAATGGGAGGAAATTACACAGGTTGGTATTTGTTACAGAGTTGGCTGTGAGATAAATTAATTATAGTCTGTCCACGGTACACATAGAGTTGTAAAAACGGCCACAATCGCCAACGCATCATTCTTGCTGGCCCATTCGAAAAATTGCGGGAAATCCGTTCGTCCAATTCACGCTGTACGCTTAGACCTACGTTTACGCTGCCCCATTCTTTAACACGCAGCCACACGTTTCGTCTTTTATTTCATACTGTTTCGTACATGATACAAAAAGATAGATATAAAATGCTAAGCAATTTTTAGTACGAAAATGCATGAGTCAACGGATGAACTATAGTTCAATTGAATTAGAGTTAAAAAATGAATTAATCTCAGACATCACTGCTATGTTTCTCTCTCTCTCTCTCTCTCTCTCTCTATCTAAGGCACGGCCAACTCAGCAACAAAATTATGTGGCTCACACCTTACATTTTCAATGTGTGTGTGTAAACTGAAGCAAAATTATATAAATCGTTCGTTTTAGCTCTTGGAAACATCACAGCAACATCGGAATTCAATTTCCATTGCGATCCGGAAGCCGCCGATATCGTCTTGCAGTGCTCGGAGTGTCCGATAACCGTCGTTCCGTGGGAGTGTTGCAAGAAATCGGACATTACATTTGTAAGTGATTTAAGTTATGAAAATCCTGCGACTTTGGCCAAAAATCCTGCATTTTAGAGAACGAGATTCGACGTTTTGGGAAGAATGGGAGGTCCGCTCTGGGACCTGATCACCAGATCCGAGAAATCCGTTTATGGATCGTGTGACCTTGACGACTACTGGATGCCCTGCGACGCTTTCCTGGTTTTGGTTTTTCTGCATCCCGAACTAGCGGTGCTGGAGAAATTCAAGGGGCACATTTCGGTCGAACTTCACGGCCAAAGAACAAGGGGACAAGTCGTCGTGGATCATTTGAACACCAATGACAGTAGTACGGTCATCGTTCAAACGGTCGACGTTACATTTTTTATCAAATCGTTGATGGATGCTTGTAGAGGTGAGAAATAAGAGTTGCGTTTCTTATTTTGTTATTATTAACACTTTCCTTATGTAAAAAGCAGTGACGGTTCGCGGGGTTTTTTCTGGTACGGCCGAGGTAGCAGAGGTGATAATACGGATAGGTAGCGTCGATTGCAGAAAGGGTTGGCTGCATGACCGCACCTATCTGTATTACCACCTCTTGGTCCTCGGCCGTACCAGAAAAAAACCCCAGTTGTTCTTCTTCTTCATGTTTCTTCGGTTCCATTATGCATTATGACACGTTTTAAAACACAATACAGCCTTGAAATTTTTGAAGTTCTCACCAGGTCATTGTCCATAGATAAAGTTATTGTCATCCCTCACCTCATCCAAAAAAAAAAATCCCCTGAGCTTCGCGGAGGAATGTCTCGGTCTGCACAACAAATTCAGCCGATTGCGCGATCAACATGCACGTTTTAAAACACAGCCTTGGAAATTTTGAAGTAATCATTAAGTCATTGTCATTCCATCATCCATCCCTCACCCAAAAAAAAAAATCAAAATTCCCGTGCCTAAACCCCCATGACCTTCGCGGAAGGATGTCTTGAACTGCACAACAAATACAGAGCCCTGCACAACGCCCCGCCTCTCAAGCTCGACCCAAAATTGGTGCAGAAAGCCGAAGAACTGGTGCAGGTCCCGTTGAAGGGAGGCGCATTGCTGGAGAGTCTGTACCGCCCCACCTACAACATCAACGAGTTCTACATCAACTTAAAGAGCCACACGGCGGTGCTTCAGCCCGGCACGGTGATCGACACTTGGTACAAGCAGAGGAGCAAACACCAGTTTACGAACAACGCCCCCCTGCGGATACCGGCGAGGTTCTTCACGCAGATGGTGTGGAAGGGCACCACGCACTTGGGCATGGCGTGCGTCACCAAGGAGGACGGGAAGTGGTGGGCCGTGGGGGTGTACTACCCTCCCGGGAACGTGAACGGATTTTATCTGGAGAACGTGGAGGATCTGCCGCCGCCACCGCCGCCGCCGGATCCTCCGAAGGCACCGCAGCCGATAAAGCAGATGACGCCGGAGCAGAGGGCGAAGTACGATAAGCTGGTGGCCGAATACGAGGCCAAGAAAAAGAGGCTGGACGACGCGAAGAAGGATTCTATGTGCACGAAAGCTACCAAGGTTTTATGCTGTAAACCGCCGTCGAAAAAGAAGAAATATTTATAGTATCGGTTCGATTTACGTAGAATTAAACTTCATCATTCATAACCCATAAGTTGTCTTTTTAACGTCAGATTTAACGTCATGATATTTTGCTAACGTAATTTGAAGATCTATTTGCCCTATCTTCTGGAAAAATGTCCACGGAGACCCCAATAAAAGCGATGAGTAATCTTTAAAAAAATGATTGAGGAGCACCAGTAACAGCGGCGGCTCGTGGGTTTCCGTAGGTGAGGCAAAGCTCGTGTTGCACTGCTTACTCTAATAGAGGAAGCAAATATTCCGTTGCTTTCTCGGTCAAAATTTCTTCCGTTGCCCCACCGCCGAACATCCACGAGCCGCCGCTGACCAGCAACTTCTAAAAGACGGCAGAATATATTTTTGCTTTGATTCTCATTGATCACTAGATGAAACATGATTGAATATTTGTATAATTAAAATAATAATAAAGAATGCAGAATGCCTGTGGCTGTTACGCAGACGTCAGGATAGTAAAGGCGCCAAAAATTCAATCTTCGAACAAAGAATTTCGGCAGAATTACGCCGTAATTTTGCGATATTTAAACACCGCATTCGTCTCGTAATTTCGCAAAGCTGCGATTTGGATAACTAGCGCCATCTTGTGGCACTGGGGCGGTAGCTCAGTTCGAACAATTCCCATGGAGTGTAATTTTTAGTTGAACGAACGAAACCTAGAGAGCGCCACCAAACAAAATTCTAGCATTTGATATTTAAATAGTTATTTATGCAACAAGTGAGTAAAGTAATACTTTTTTTCACGAGTAGGAAAGATTGCCGCATGAGCCGAAGGCGAGTGCGGCAATTCCTACAAGTGAAAAAAAGTTGCTTTACTCTCGAGTTTCATACAAAATTTTTTCTACGTCCGTAACTTTAAATACATTTATAAATTTGATAAAACCTTAATCAATTTTTATAAGTAATAATATTTGTTTTAAATAAAGAAAATAATAATAATCATCAAGTTGTCTTGATCGGAAACGAATGTTTGATATTTTGTAACGTTTTAAATACTCTTCTTGTTATAATTATATAACTGTTGCCAGTTATGCCACAGGCAAGTCCTGGGTTCGTTGAGTTTATTTTTATTGTTTGTTTTTAAATTTGAATTTTCACTTTTATTACTTTATTATTTCGGTTTAACACTATTTAGACTGATAAACTACCTTTAACTCAATAAATAAAGACAATAATTAATTAATAAATATATTCTCAATAAAATATGTACAATAAATAAAATAATAATAAATTCTAGGTACAGAAAACCTCTCTAGTCAGCCGGTATGCAGATTCCTGTTTTCCCCAACAGGATGGCAGTTTTCTGTAGGTTGGCACAGCGTCTTCCACAGTGTTGCAGGTTTCTACCCGGCCTTCAGTATCTGCTCGACAGGTGGCTCTCTAAGTCACAGAAGATTTAATTAATACACAAATTATTTACAAGTTTAATTAATGTACACGTCTATTTTACGTAATTCGGTTTATGAAATATTTCCAAGTCCCTCTTTACAGAATCGGACTTAATAATATTCCCTGCGGTATCAGGAAACGGTCGGTAATGAAATATTTCCAAGTCCCTCTTTACAGAATCGGACCTAATAATATTTCCTGCGGTATCAGGAAACGGCGGTTAGTGAAATATTTCCAAGTCCCTCTTTACAGGATCGGACTTAATAATATTTCCTGTATCTACTTCTTAACAACGTTCTTTAAAGAATTCATTGCTAAGAACGGTTTCCTCTTGACAATCTACCTTATAGAAGCTTGGTTGCCAAGAGGAGTCTGAGAGCGAGAACGCTCCGTTCTGGATTTTTATAGGCATCACGTCGCCCCGCCATCTGCGGAATCGCGCGCGTTGATTCCCGCATTGCGGTACTTGCGCGCGATTTGCCCCTCCATACTCGGCTGGTAACGTTCGATATCCTCTCTCTGGCGCGTATTCTATTCAATCCCGGTGATATTAAATCTTTAAATAAGCGCGCCTTTTCTTAATACACAAGATGCAGAATTACCAACACGATCTAATTCATACTGATCGCAAAAATGGTAATTCGTGGCATCTAAATCGTTACAATTTATCGGCGGAAGTCGCGGCGTGTTGTGAAGAGTTCATGACACACTTTGCGCAAACAATTTTATAGTAGCGTTAAAAAATGAACCGCTACGGCACTTTTTTTCACGCAAAAGAGTGAAAAAATGAACCGTTATGGCACTTTTTTTCACGCTACTTGAAGGGTTCAGGAATCACATATTTTATGAACGCAGATTAATGAAAAAAACTGTACATTTTATAACGGACGTAGAAAAAAAATATTTTTTACGCGTTGAGTAATTAATTAATGAGTGCGGTGTATTAATTGTTCTTTTTGTCTTTCTTGGCGCACTCTAAAATTAATGTATTCTATTAATGTACGTTCTTGATGAAATTAATTATAATTTTAGTTCTAGTATGAATGTTGGCTATTAATTTAAGTACTTTTTGTAAAAAGGAGATTTTTCCGTTATTAAGTTTATTTATTATTATATACGAATACGATATTTAAATATCGCATTCGTCTCGTAATTTTGTAAGCTGCGATTAGAATGTCTAACGCCATCTTGTGGCCCTGGGGCGGAGCATCAATTCAAATAATTTAATTCGCACAGTGTTATTTTTAGTTGCTCGAGCGCAACCTAGAAGGCGCCACCGAACAAAATTCCAGGAATGGATATTTTTAAATATACTTTTCACGCGCTGAGTAGAGTTTATTTGAAAAGAGAAGAACCTTGACGTCTAAGGCTGCATTTATTGACGTATTATCGCTTGACATTTAACACTCAGATAACTCGCCTTATCGCAACTAACGATGAAATACATAAAAAGAATCATTTCCGAATTATAAAACGATGCAATCAATCGCGGCGCACTTAATAATCGCACAGACGTGAAAATGCTGCAATTCATAAGCTTCGTTTTGTTGGTCACTTCTTCGACGAGTTTCGCACAGGAGACGTTTTTCGGTTCCTGCAGTGATCACGATGTAAACATTACTCAAAATTTTGAAGGTGAAAAGGTGAGATTTATTTTATTTTTTTTATATAAGTTGAGAAATAGTTCTTTATTCACAGCTATCTTCTCTGAACTTCCCACTAGTTCGCTTTTTTTCAAATTCAGTTAAAGAAATTTTGGAAAAACAATTGCTACAAGCATAAAACTTTCAGGAGGTATTCAGAATAGATGCTACTACGTAATGCCATAAAAATTCTAAAACAACTCTTCTTCGAATTTTGAGATAATTGCACCTGAAAGCCCGTTTGTTCTTTGGGTAGTTATTTTTTTAAATTTCGGTAAAAAATAAAAATACAATTGCTACAGGCGCAAAACTTTCTAAATTTATTCAGAATAGTTGCTTTTACGTGATTCAATCAAAATTATAAAAGGTCAATTTTCTAAATTGCCAGATAATCTCAATTCAACGTCTGTTTGATTTTTCTGAAGTTGCATTTTCGAAATTCGATAAAAAATAGAAAAACAATTACTACGAGCTTAAAAAATTAAGTTTATTTCGAATGGTTGGCATTATGTGATACTATAAAAATTCTGAAATGTCAATTTTCTAAATTCTAAGATAATCTCAATTCAACTTTTTTATGAAGTAGGCAATATTTTTAAGAAAATACTTTGGTAACTTTTTGTTCATTGATGTAAATATGTGAGTTTGATAATTCATTATTCATTTATTAACTGTGCACACAATTTCATCTCAAAATGAGTAAACACCCATTGTCAGTTTACAAATTTGCATTCTTCAAATCATTTTAGAAACCCAAGGTTTAAAGTTCCATTTAAAAATCTGTAATGTATTTTGGGATACAAGTAAAGAAAAATATATGAAACGGGCCCCAAAATATCGGTTTGTCTCAGGGCCCACAATTTGAAGTTACACCACTGGAAGGCCCACTCTAACAACTAGACATAGGCAACCAAATTTACAAGCAGTTTATACGCTTTAAAAATCATGTAAGAAGACCGATACTGCCAAATAATTAGAGAAGCCAATGTTAACACATTTTAAATTTTACTTGTAAATCCCTATGGGCCGCTTTGCAATTCTACACAGTATTTAGAAAGCCGTCTAGAACTAGACATAGGCAACCGAGATTACAAGTAGCTTATGCACTTAATAGCTTTAAAAACAATGTGCGAAGACTGATACCGTCAAATAATTAGAGGATCCAATATTAGCATACTTCAAATTTTACTTGTAAAGCCCCATCGCCCATTTAGCAATTCAACACAGTATATAGAAAGCCCCGACTGACAATTAGATATAGGCAACTGAATTTACAGACGAAATAAATGTAATATTTCAATATAAAAATGTGTTATTAAATAATTTACGTGATTTTTCACGGGTGTAAGCATGATTACATTATAAAATGTTTTTATTATGCATTTATACAGGGGCAGATCGGCCCGAAAAAGTTCTTACCCGCGCCCATACATTAAAGTTTCCTCACAAAAAAAAAGAAAATTCTTATTACATCTGCATTTTATTTTTATTAATTATTTAGTCAGAAAACGCTGCTTCAAGTATTCAATTCCGTGATTGAATATTACAACGGTCACAGCCATTCTGATGTGTGGATTTTAGTATTTAGGAGTTTGGTACGAGATCGAGCGTTACGAGTCGATTTACCTGCTCGGTTCGGATTGCGTGGTGTCGAACTACAGTGCGAAGACCAACACCAGTGTCCGGGTGGACATTTCGTATAAAGTAGACACGGCGGATAAGTTTGTCGAGGGCGAGGCCTGGATGGTGAATCCCGAGAAGAACGAAGGGAAGATCAAAATGGTGACGCCGATCGCTCCCACTGCCGTGAACAACATTATCGGAACGGATTACGAGAATTACTCGGTGGTGTGGTACTGTTCGGATTTTTTCTTGAATAATATGCGTGAGTACTTTTGCTTTCAATGAAAGTCAGGAGAATAGAAGTTTGTCATCATTTTAACGTTTCAATTATGAAAATCGCAGGTCTGCATGGCGAGTTGTGAGCTTTTAAACATCTAATTGCATTCAGTTTGAAATTACCGTTGCGCCAGCGCCACCTACCGGACGATACCTGAACTGCTACATGCACCAAAATACCCAAATAACCAGAATGTAAAATTTCAGCTATGATTTGCAGAGGAAATGATGGAATATTTAATTCTGAATCGAATGGCTGTTTTGCAGTCATTTGCTAATAAAAATTTACCATTTGTGCTATTGGTCATTCAGTTCCCTGTAAAGTTAAATTTACAGTATTTTAGAGTGTGCTAAGGAAGACAGAACCAACAATCAATACACCGCTCTTATTAATTCGCTTTCACAGTCGTAAATAACATTATCGGAACCAATTACGAGAATTACTCGGTGGTATGGTTCTGTTCGGATTTTTTCTTGAATAATAAGCGTGAGTACGTTTGCTTTCAAAGAAAATCACGAGAATAGAAGTTTGTCAGTATTTTAATGTTTCAATTATGGAAATCGCAGCTCTGCATGGCGAGTTGTAAGCTTTTAAACATCCAATTGATCAAGTTCGTAATTATCGCCGCGTCAGCGTCACCTACCGGACGATAACTGAACTGCTAAGTGCACCAAAATACCCAAATAACCAGATTGTAAAAATTCAGCTATGATTTGCAGAGTAAATGATAGAATATTTAATTTTGAATCGAATAGCTGTTTTTGTAGTAATTTGCAAATTAAAATTAAGCACTTGTGCTCTCGGTAATTCAGTTCGCTGTAATATAAAATATTTTAATTTACAGTATTTTAATAACAATAATAATAATAAACTTTATTAGCAGAAACATTTCCTTATTACAAAAAGTACTTAAATTAATAGCTAACATACTGAAACTAAAACTAAAATTAATTTCATCAAGAATGTACATTAATAGAATACATTAATTTTAGAGTGCGCTAAGAAAGACAAAAAGAACAATCAATACACCACATTCAATAATTAAACTGGTATTCATTTAGACTCTACCGTAAAATGCTTTACATTCCTATAGTAAACATTACAGTAAACTTTATTACCGAGTAAATTTTCAATTGCAAAATACAGCAAAACCGCCTAGTTTTCTCTGCTATTTTTTTACACCATCCGCTTCAGAATTAATTATTCTATTATTTACTCTGCAAATCAAAGTAGAATTTTTAAATTTTGGTTACTTGGGTATTTTGGTACACTTAGCAGTTCAGTGGTCGTCCGGTAGGTGGCGCCAAAACTGCTGACCTTTATACCTGTAGTCAATATGTATTTAGTAACGAGTTGTACATAAAATGATTAAATACTTAATTTTGAATCGAATGATGTACAAAATAGCCGAGGAAATTAAGTGGTTTTGCTATAATTTGCAAATGAAAATATCCTCTTATCCCTTGTCGGTAATTCAATTCGCTGTAAAGCTAATATTAAAATGTATGGCATTTTAGAATGCATTAAGAAAGACGAAGAAAAGAGCAATCCATACACCGCACTCATTAATTAAACTGGTATTTATTTAGAAATTACTGTAAAATGCTTTAATTTCCCATAAAAATTACAGTAAACTTTATTACCGAGTAAATTTTCAATTGCAAAACTTGTTAAAACCGCCTAGTTTTCTTGGCTATTTTATACACCACTCGATTCAGAATTAAATATTCTATTATTTACCCTGCAAATCATAGCTGAATTTTTACATTTTGGTTATTTGGGTATTTTGGAACACTTAGGAGTTCAGTGGTCGTCCGGTAGGTGGCACCAAAAACTGCTGAACTTTATACTTATAGGCAAAATGTATTTAGTAACGAGTTGTGCATCAAATGATTAAATATTTAATTCTGAATCGAATGATGTACAAAATAGCTGAAGAAATTAAGCGGTTTTGCTGTAATTTTAAAATTTATAGCATTTAGAGTGCACTAAGGAAGACGAAGAAAAGAGCAATCTATACACTGCACTCATTAATTAAACTGGTATTTATTTGGAAATTACTGTATTTTAGCTTTAATTTCCCATATTAAAAATTACAGTAAACTTTATTACCGAGTAAATTTTTAATTACAAAACTTGTTAAAACCGCCTAGTTTTCGTGGCTATTTTATACACCACTTGATTCAGAATTAAATATTCTATCATTTACTCTGCAAATTATAGCTGAATTTTTACATTTTGGTTATTTGGGTATTTTGGTACACTTAGCAGTTCAATGGTCGTCTGGTAGGTGGCGCCAAAACTGCTGAACTTTATACCTGTAGGCAAAATGTATTCAATAACGAGTTGGGCATCAAATGATAAAATATTTATTTCTAAATCGAATGATGTACAAAATAGCCGAAGAAATTAAGCGGTTTTGCTGTAATTTGGAACACTTAGCAGCTCAGTGGTCGTCCGGTAGGTGGTGCCAAAACTTCTGAACTTTATACCTGTAGTCAAAATGTATTCAGTAACGAGTTGTACATTAAATGATAAATTATTTAATTCTGAATCTAATGATGTACAAAATAGCCGAGGAAATTAAGCACTGTAATTTGCAAATGAAAATTTACAGCTATCCCTTGTCGGTAATTCAGTTTGATGTAAAGCTAATATTAAAATTTATGGTATTTTAGAGTGCATTAAGAAAGACAAAGTAAAGAGCAATCTATACACCGCACTCTTTAATTAAACTGGTATTTATTTAGAAATTACTGTAAAATGCTTGAATTTCCCATATTAAAAATTACAGTAAACCTTATTACCGAGTAAATTTTTAATTGCAAAACTTGTTAAAACCGCCTAGTTTTCTTGGCTATTTTGTACACCACTCGATTCAAAATTAAATATTCTATTATTTACCCTGCAAATCATAGCTGAATTTTTACATTTTGATTATATGGGTATTTTGGAGCACTTGGCAGTTCAGTGGTCATCCGGTAGGTGGCGCCAAAACTGCTGAACTTTATACTTGTAGGCAAAATGTATTCAGTATCGAGTTGTGCATCAAATGATAAAATGTTTAATTCTGAATCGAATGGTGTACAAAATAGCCAAGGAAATTAAGTGGTTTTGCTGTAATTTACAAATGAAAATATCCGGCTATCCCTTGTTGGTAATTTTAGTATGGCATTTTAGAGTGCATTAGGAAAGACGAAGAAATGAGCAATCTATACACCGCACTCATTAATTAAACTGGTATTTATTTAGAAATTACTGTAAAATGCTTTGATTTCCCATATTAAAAATTACAGTAAACTTTATTACCGAGTAAATTTTCAATTGCAAAATACATCAAAACCGCTTAGTTTTCTCGGCTATTTTATACACTATTCGATTCAGAATTAAATATTCCATCATTTGCTGTGCAATTCGTTGCGCAATTTTTACATTTTGGTTATAGGTATAAAGTTCGGGTGTTTTGACGCTGGTAGTAATATGTTCCTTATTTATCTGTAAATTCGTACTCCTGTCTACTTTATTCGAACCGTTTATTTATTTCTCTTTTTAGTTTGTTAAAATATAGTGCATATTGTATTTAAATGTGCGTCCGTAAAATAATTAAATAAATATGCACTTGGCAGTTCAGCTATGGTCCGGTAGATGGCGCATGCGATAATTACGAACGTGATTCAATTGAATTTTTAAAAGCTCACAACTCGTCTGGAGGAGCTACGATTTCCATAATTAAAACGTTAAAATGCTGACGGATGTGTAATCTTCAAAACTGTTTTATTAAACATTAATAATAAATATTGTTGTTGCTAATATGCCGCCATTGGGATTGTTGTTTGACGTTTAAATCAATTTTTTTTATTTTTTCAAGAATTGCTGTGGGTACTGTCGAGGAAACCGGAATTATCGGAAGAAGCGAGAATTGAAGTTGACAGAATCCTGGATGCTGCCAGTCTGAGCAAGTCGAGGCTGCGGAAAACAAATAATGATCCAAAATATTGCGGATACGAATAACAGTTTGTTTTTCTTTTTATCTTGGACTCATTTTAACATTAAAACAGGTGATACTTTAGATACATTTTTATTTATTTACATCGTATTAAAAATACAGTGAGATCAGAAAGTCGAAAATAGTTGGCAGCACATGTTTTGAAATTAGCACGGAAATGAAGCCGAGATACGAACATCGGCACGAACACGAAAAAGGTGTGTCTCCCTTGAACAGGGGGGCGAGGGGGAATTTCAAATTTGCCGCTTTTTTAAAGATGTTGCCAGATTTATCAAAGATCTTATTATGGGGTTACCGTTTTTAATACTACTTTACGTAGATATCACAAGGTAACTACTGTATGTTCCGCTCCAAACCGTTCAACTTTTATCTGAAACATTGATAGTTTCAGAGAAAATCGATATAATCCACCTTGAATTTTTGATTAAAAATAGGTTTTTCCCGTCACTGCGTAAGGCAAAAAACGGGTTTTTTTACTTTCTCCGTTACAAAGTAATATATATTACTATTATATGCTCGTTGTACAATATACTATTATTCAGCTCTTTGCTATATAAATTACATTATATGTATATTAAAAAAAAAACTGTATATAATTCCTATATTATCTACATACATTATCTTCTTGAAATCGATAGATTTTCAGTTGATCTGAACCAGCGGTATGACAAGAGATATGGGAAACAGGGCATAAGAAATTGAGCTTTACGCCGCTAATGTTGGATGACGCCGCAATAGAAATTCGATGGATTCGTGTAAATGGTGTCCGTTGCTAACACTAGACGGCGCTTTTCCATTCAATTTCTTGTTATTTGTTACTTGAAACAGGGGTATGACAAGACATGTGGAAACCAGGGTATAAAAATTGAGCTTTTCGCCGCTAATGTTGGATGGCGCCACAATCGAAATTCGATGGATTCCTATAATGTCTGTTGTAAACACTAGAGGGCACTTTACCGTTCAAATTTATCTACATGCCGTGTAATTTTTTGTAATTTCCCGTGTTACTTGAAAAGTACAAGTACGAAAATCGAGGACGAATAAAACAATCATTTCTTGTGTTAGCCTAGGGCAAAAAATGTACAAAATATATGTGAAACATCATTAACAACAAGGTAAATATTGGTAATCAAAATCACCATGGTTTACTATTTAAATAATAATAAACAAAGTTTTATTCAAAAATAATGTAATGTAAACAGGTAAAACCAAGTGTTTTTGACTAACAATATTTAACTTATTTTAGTGTAGTGGAAATGATATACATACACGTGTTGGTATTAGTTCCCGCCGCTAACCACAGATGGCGCTTATTTATTTTAATTTATCTTCCTGTTATTCTTCCATGGTTGAGCGTTATGCATTATCGCTGATTTATTTAGTTGCCATGGGCAAAACGTAGGTGGCGTCACTGCCATGCTCTGCGCACCCCATACAAATGAAATTGTCCGCGGTGACGCTCTCCACTAAATTCAACTGGTAGGTAATGATGATTTTGAAACAAGTTTGTTCATTAGAAATTAATAAACGCACGTGGTTGCGATATCAAGTTTATTTGTACAAATTATTATCTCTGCACTATGGGGACCTGGTTGCCTGAAGCAGCTCCATCTTTGAAGAGAACATCGGAAGGGATACCGAAAACATTTCCAGCCATACAAAATAACGTATTTATTAACTATTTAAATATCCCGCGATTTAATTAATTATAAAAAACATGGTAATTTAACTCGTTCACGTTCCCTCCTTGACCTCGAGCGGCTGCCCCTTGCTGCTGGAGTCGCTGTCCGTCTCGCTCTCGGACTCGCTCGTCTCCGTGCTGTCGTCGCTCTCCGTCTGCGAGTGTAGGGCGCTGTTCGCGTTCTTAAAATCGTCGTCGCTGTCGGGCTCGGCGTCGAAGGCGTCCGGCCACACCTTGATCTTCTTGAAGTACTTTATGTGCTCCTTGGAGAGGACGCGCACCATTTCCGCCTTGACCTTGTCGCCCTCCTCGATCGGCTCGACGATGACGAAGTCGCCGCGCTTCACCCATATGTTCTTCCGGAACTTCGACGGCATGGAGACCAGGTAGGTGAACTGGCCGACGGTCTCGACCTCGTGGAGGTTGTTGCCCCGGCTGGCGATCACGCGGACGATCTCCTGGCCGTCGGTGGGTGGCGTGAAGTAGTCCTGGAGCGCCTCGTTCATCACGTGCTTGCGCTTTGTGGCTCGCGACATCTCTGGAAATTAAAACATGTCTTTGGGTCAATTATTATTTTCACTAATTACAAACGGTATTTCGTTTTTTTCACCGCCTCGTAGACACTCAAGCTTTCACCGTTCGGGATCCCGTAGCCCTTCTCCAGCCCGTGCGGATTCGACGGCGTCTTACAGTCCAGCCGGGCTTCCTTCCGCAGCACCTGATCGATCTCCACGGAAGAGAAGAACGCGACCGACTTGGGTAAATCGTACATCCCCAGCTTCACCGAACAAAACGCCCTGGTGAGGAGGTTGGTGATGTGCATGGCCAACGCGGCCTCGTATTTGTGTTCGTCTTTCACCAAATACCGCACCTCGTCGTGGAAACTGAGGCAGAACCGCGCCTTGTCCTTCAGCAACCAGCGCATGCAGACCAGCATGAGGTGGAGGAAGTCGACGGCGCCGGATTGCACCACCCAGTTGACGCGCGTGGGTAGGAACTTGTCGTCGGGGAGGTTGCAGGGTTCCAAGGCGCGGGTTAACCGGGAGTTCAGGAACGGGGTGGTCGGGCTGGGGTCGCTCGCGATTTCCTCGAGCCGGTTGAACATCGCGGATTCCGTGCCGTCGATCCACTTCGGCCGGTGGAACATCTCCTGTAAAGGTTTCCCGTGCATTTTCGATAACGCGAAAGCGTTCCACTTGTTGTACGGAACGTCGGCTAGATCGTGCACGTGTTCGGGTTGCAATTGGTATAAGCGCTTGCCTTTGGTGAGGGTGAACATCTTTTGCGCTTTGCTCCTGGCCTCGGATTCCGACATGGTGGGGTTGAATTGTTTCAAGAGGCGCTCGGCGAAGTTCTGCCCGGCGCCGTAGATCCTCGCGTAGTTGATGACCTTCGCGTGATCGCGGGAGATCCCGACGGCTTTCGCGGTCACGCTGTGCATGTCCGTGCCGTCCGATTTGTTCCCGCTGAGGGTCATCCAGCCGAACGGGGTGCACCCGTGCAAGCCCGCGGAGGACGCATCCCCGATAACACTAGCGATCCACAATTCCTGCGAATCGACATCAGCGCCGACGATTTTGTAACCTGGAGGGGCTTGGATCATCGCTCGCAATTCGGAACCGATTCTTTCCTTGTGGGCATTCGAGGCGGTCATCCAGGTGGGCTCAACCGCCCTCCGCGTGAGGGTCCCGCAAACGACCACCACCGGCAGGATCGCGCCGTAGTTTCCGTGCGGGAAATCCGCGGGCAGGTTTTCCCTGTTCAACCACACCACCATCTGCTCCTTGATTCTATCCCTATTATTCCTCCAGTACGAAAGCTTCCTTGCCACGGATAAAACCTGCTCGGCACTCTCGGTATCACCGGCCAACACGTTCTCGGAAAACTTGTTCAGAAAATCCTTCGCTAAAGGATTCCCTACGCGGAAACTGGCGCCGTCCTTATGCGGGAGCTTGAAGAAGAAAACGCAATCTTCTAATAAAGTATTGCACCAAATGCCCGATCCCTTATAAACCCCTTCAGTTTTATCCTTCTTCAACCTACTGTAGTATTCCTTCCGCGCCAAATTCTCCTGCACCTCGTTGGATATGTTCAACGCGAAAGGTTCCGACGCATCCTTCCCCGCGGTAACCGCGGGACATTTCTCCAGAAGTTTCTTGAGCGGAATTTGCGTATCCTCGGCACCGGCTTGAAACGGCACCAGCAACCCCCAACCCAATCCCCTGATGTAGTGCAGCGGGTACCCCTCCCAAGTCAGGTTCAGCAGCTTCGGCGTGATCTGCATCGACGTGCTTAAGCAATGCGGCCCCGGGGTCCACCCCGGGATGTCCGCTTTAAAGCACAGCTTCTTGTACCAGAAAGGGTACCCCGATAAAAACACAGGCTTAACCTCTAAATCCTTGAAATGCCGAAACTTAATCTCCAAAGGATCCAACTCCTCCTCATCCTCCGCCGGAACGTTTTTCACCACCGGAACAGGCTTTCGCTTCTTCTTCACCACCTTTTTCAGCGACAAGTTTTGCACCGTCCAATTCTGATCCCACATCCACAGGTCCTCCTTGTACCGCTCCCTGTGCAACAACTGGCACGCCTGCTCGGCGCGCTTGCTCAGCAACACCTTCCCCTCGACGTCCAGCTCCCCGTACGTCTGCTCCGCGTCCTCCAAATACTTAACCCAGTTATCATTCACCGGTAGGTACCCGGTGCCCAGTTCCAGCATCCCCGCAAAGCCGACTGGATGCGGAAACCGCTCCAGGTACATCGGATACAGTTTTTTGAAGACGCGCAGCGTCGCGGCGACGTCCTCGCTGCAGTAGTCCATCACCGTCGTGAATTCCTTCTGTATGTCCACCATGCTCCCCACCACGAACAGGTTGCGGGTTTCTTTCGCGATCTCGCCGCCGCAGTACAGCTTGTGCACCTCGCTCAGGCCGTTCAGGGAGCTCAGAGACGTCCAGGCCTCGTCGTCCGGGTCGAGCTTTTTCGATTTCAGAACGGCGCGCTGGTAGCTGGTCATCCCGCTGACCGAAACGTGCAGAGACATCGTGTCCAGGAAACGCGTGCCCGTGCAGTTTAACCAGTACTGCTCTTTGATTTTTGTGCGGTCGAAAGACACGTTGTGGCCTGGAAAATTGTTCTTATAAAAAAAAAATAAATGGTGATGTGGCCATCATGTTACTTTCACCGATTTGATGGTATCAAAAGTAAGAAAAACATTAAAGACTTTATGTTCTTGTGATTCATTTATTGATTGGTGGAAACATCGGAGCGTGGACAACAGTTTGGATTGTAGGATAGGATGGACCCACCACCCGCCGCATCAACTTTATTTGAATCTACAAATCCTCTTGGATTAAAGGAACTTCTCTGACAAATAATTGGAAAAGTTTACAAAACACAATTTTGTAGTTTAAATCTAAGTGGAACTAGGGGTGGGTGGGTGGGCCCAGTCCCACCCTCCAATTTACGGATGATAAACAAGAGTTTACATGCCGAAATGAATTAATAACTTAAAAGTAAGAAAAACATTAAAGACTTTATGTTTTTGTTTTATTTATTGGTGGAAATATCATAGCGTGGGCAACAGATTGGATTGTAAGTTAATTTTTTTGACTTTTTGACTTTCGTAAAAATTTTACAGTAGAAAAGACTATTCACTCACCGATCACAATCTTCGGCTTCATCAAATGCTCCGATACGACGCTCCCACTGTCAGTCCTCTTGCTCTCCAACGGAATCAAAACGTCCTCGTGGTAAAAATGGTCCGTGACCGGCTTCGAGTTGCCATCGATCAAAGCCTGGCTGACCCAACCGTACCAAGCTTTCGAACTGACCGCCGTGGCCAGAGTCGGCGCTTTACCGTTGGCCATGCACACCTCAACGTCGAACACCAATTCCTCCTCCAGGGGAAAGTCCACCTTTTCCGGCCGCCCGTTCGGCGGGTACCTGGTCCACCCCTCCCGAAACACCCAGGCCGCCGGCTTGCCGGGCGCCTCCTCTAACAATCTCTCGACGAGAACCTTGTACGGCCTCGATTGTTCATCGCCGATATTAAAAAAGTGCTCTTCGAGATTCTCCCCTCGAAAATCCGGGAGATTAACGTCGACGTCCTCCGTCTGCACCTTTTCCTTACCGATCATGCCGTGCTTCTGCAAATTCCTCCTGCACGTGTCTACGTGCTCCGCGTTAAAGTCCCTCGCCGGGTAATTCCTGAACACCTGCTGGTGCAACTTCAGCGGGATCATCTCGATGTCCAGCGGATTGAAACGCGAATTTCCCTGTTTCACCATTTCCGCTTTCGCTTGCGCCCTTTTCGCCCTCAACCTTTCCAGCTTGCCGGCGTCCGGTTGGAAGACCGTTTTTCTCGCGCGCGGTTCCCTCCAAAAATTAATTTGCGCCGCCGAGGAATGCGCCTTCCTGGTGGGAGCTTGTAAACGTTGCAATTGCAACATTTTTTTTTAAATCAAAAATAGGCCTGGATTGAACGCACAAGTGATACTTATAAAGCTAGATGTCGTGGGAAATTGGGGGACTCACCTGAATATTTCTGGGGCGTTTTATTTGTAAATATTGCTTCGCGTTTTGGAGTTAACCTAAAAATGCTGGCGGGTGCAACGGAATTTTACGTCAACTTCGTTGCCAACATGGATAAAGTAAATTAGAAAGGTTTAAAAAATTTACGGCGTTTTTAGTTCGTCACTAGCTACACGGGGAGGCGCTGGTGTTGCAAAAGCGGGTAGTACGGGTTGCAGAACGAATTTCACAGTACTTGATTAAAATAAAATATAGGAGTAATAAGAAGACATTCATTGAAATATTGTTGTCATATTATCAATAAGACGGCTCCACTTGAACTGAACTTTATTCACCTTCTCCTTACATATCTATTTAATTGTATGCAACCATATGTACAATAAATTACAAATTTATTTATTACAAACTGCACAAATGGTTAGTGATACAGACTTCTGTTTGTTTACATAAACTCGCCCTCACTGATCATCGCTGGGTGTTGTATGATTTATGGACAAATACGTAATTGTGGAGCAGAGGCGGCTCGTGGATGTTCGGCGGTGAGGGAGCGGAAGAAAATTTGACCGAAAAAGCAACGGAATATTTGCATCCTCTATTGGAATAAGTAGTGCAGCACGAGCGGCATCTTTGTTTTTGCCTCACTTACGGAAATCCACGAGCCGCTGCTGTTGTGGAGGCTTTCACTTCGTGTACATTTTGAATAAATAGTGATTCGTTTTTATTTGAATTATTTACGGACAAGATTTTCAAATTGAATTAGCAGGTTGGACCATCTAGCGTCATTTACTGTAACAAATTCTAACCTTCTAGGTGATACTTGCGCCATCCGATGTTTCTAGTGTGAAGCTCCAACGCGAACAATTTAATTCGTAGGGCACTGTTTAAATTTACAAACTGACCGGTTTTTTCTTGACTATATAGTATATAGTCAAAGGGTTTTTACATCATGATGATTTTAAGCGAATAATTACGTTACGCAATTAATGGAATTATCATTATTTTGCGCCGTAAATTTTGTGACCGGTCACGGCTACGAATTTACGGCGCTATATTCAGGTCGGTGATGTTTTTGCGGGGCCGCCTGTTGTGCTGTCAAAGCGGTGTCAAGTTTTCCGATAATCAAAAAGTCGCGTTATTTTGAATGAAACCAAAAATCGGGTGCATGGCGTTGGCGTGATTTTTATGGCCGGAGGCGGTGTGCAATGGGTAAGGGGCGCTTTCCGCCGCGCCGACGTTCCGGTCGGTGCCTGAATTTTCCTTTGTGCGTTTTAGAGAACTGTATAGAGTCGGTGGATTCTTCTGTAGACCTCTCCAAGAAGAAACTGAGAAAACTCAACAAGCCCACACCAATCGAGGCCCAAGCCAGCACGCTAGTGTTAGACGACAATGAGCTGCAGCGTTTGGATAACATCGACTCGTACTCAAAAGTTCAAAAGGTGAGCGCTCGTACGAAAGTTGAGTATTTTAGAAATTTCAGCGCCCTCCTCTATTTTTCCCTAAAGTAAACACTAGCCCTCGAGGGTTGTTGAAAACACGTTCAGTTTGTGGATTACTATGTAGTAACGCAACTATCCTCTTGAATAAATAGATGTATTTATAAAAAACGTTTTTCCGATGGGGAAATTAAATGGGGACTTTTTAATGCTTCAGAACCAAATATAACTTGGAGAAACTCACAACAGGGTACGAGTTACATTTAAATTTAAATCACATGGCAGTCATTTAATGTGAAGTCACAATTTTGACCATTTTTAACATGTTCGCTGTCACCGACGCAATGCAATCTTAATTGCGGTGGCAGCGAACATGTTAATCAGTATCAAGTGAACGTGTTAAAGAAATACAAAATTATGTTACAGTCGTCAACATCCTGTTTTTACACATAAGTTTTATAAATGCTGCGAATAAAAGAAATTACTTAATAACATAATAAAGTTGTTTACGAATATGCTTTTTCTGTTCATTATAGAGATTTATGTGACACATTGACAAATCTAGTCATTACATGCATTACATTTTGTTTCTGTTTATTTAATAAGGTTTTTGTGTAAATTTTTTAATTTTAATTATGCGAAGACATCGCTTCGTTGCTAGCTTCATTGAGATCAATTTAAATATTACATCATGCTTATATACGGGCCGTAAAGCCTAATTTGAGTGGGCCAGATTCTATTAGGTGTTACTAATACAATTTAAAGTTGGATTTAATCCAATTGGAAACGTTTAAATTAGAATTGCTTATGAAATTTGAATTAGTCGATCTTTAAAAATTGTTCCGATTGATTTTGTGTAAATAAAACACTTTCTTTAATAACAATAATTTTATTTGGTGCCGTTACATTACATTCTTTGTTCACGCCACACAATTTATAAATAGGGACCGTTTGTTTTTATGCTGGAGGTATAAAACATTTCGTGATATCTTCAGCACGATGTGCAAAATAGAAATAAATTACTAATTGCCATCCCCGTTACAGTTATCCGCTGTACGCAACCAACTTCTACGAATGTACGGCGTCTGCCGGTTGCACAATTTGCACACTTTGATACTCGCCAACAACGGAATACTCACGATCGAAGGTCTCAAAGAACTGGTGCTCCTGAAATGCCTGAACCTCTCCGGGAATAACATCAAAGTAAGTGATGCAATTTAACACAGATGGCGCCACCATCCTTTTGAACGCCGGTTGGTAAAGACTTGTAAATTTCATGGTTCTACGATGTTGCTGATCAACAGTAGACAATCTGAATTAATAATTTTAAAAAATATTTTGATCAGGGTGAGTTCCACTATGGGGATCTCGGAAACTGTAAGAGATAGAGGAACGGTTAAATGGGCAAAGAAGTGCAGTTTTACTAGCGTAATAAAAAAACACTTTCAAAGTTTTCAAAAATGTGAAGGGTAACTAGGTATTTTGAAAAATGTAAATAAGTGTCAATTGAAAAATGTAATAAGTGCTTTCAAATTTTTCAAATAAATATATCTCGGTTATTATGACAGATAGAAAAAAACTGTACAGGACAAAGTTGTAGATAATTTTATGCAGCTTAATAAAATAAATTCAGAAAATTTTTAACGCCATTATTTTCCGAGATATGACGGAAACTTACATTTTTTTAAATGGAAACCATAGTTGGCCATGACTTCATTGGAAAGGCTATTTTTTTCTCTTTAATCCGATATCACATATGACTTAGTTATTTCTAAAAATAAGTGAGCTTCAGTCATTTTTAAGTTTTATTATAAATCAAATAGTTAGCCATGAAAAAGATGAAAGTAAAACAATTGCAGTTGTTCATAACAACAATAAAATGGCTGGGTAAAATTATCTATAACTTTGTCCTTTACTTTTCTATCTGTCATAATAACCGAGATATATTTATTTGAAAAAATTGACACTTTTTAGATTTTTCAAAATACCTAGTTACCCTTCACTTTTTTGAAAACGTTGAAAGTGTTATTTTATTGGGCTCGTATTTAACCGTTCTTCTATCTCCTATAGTTTTCGAGGTCCTCATAAAGAACATTGAAAAAAACTCATACATGCATCGGACAGGGATCGAACCAGATCTCCGGTCTGTGACGCTTATTAAAATATTACTAGATTTATTACTACAAGGATTATTATTACAGACGATTGAGCACCTGAACACCAACACCAACCTGGAACACCTCGACCTGTCCGAGAACTCGATCACCCACATCACGGATCTGTCCTTCCTGAAGAATCTCAAGGTATCGAGTCGCGTTGTTGTTTTCCTCCCCCTCCCAAGCTTCGGGTGACTCGGTCTTTCTGTTTTTTCCAGGAACTGTTGTTGCACAAGAACAAGATCGGGCACCTGAGACAGTGCGACCGTTTCCTGCCGACCGGCCTGGTCACGCTTACCCTAGCCTCTAACAACATCGCGGATCTAAACGAGATCTCGCAGCTTGTTAACCTCACTAACCTCAACAGCATCTCCCTGGTTAATAATCCGTGCGTTAACATGACCGGGAATAAAATGTATCCTTTGGTGGCTTGAATTTCTTCTTTAAACGGTTAATAAGTGTTGTTTAACCGTTATAGCGCCGAGCAGCGCCACCGCGTCGCTGCATGCTCCTGTCAAAAGTGCCGCGAGCGCTATGGCGGTTCTTATGTTTTTCCTAACAACATAAAATAATTAAAACTGCACATTTTTCTTTGGCAATTTACGGTATACCCACAAAAAAATTGTCGGCACTGAAACGGTTAATCAGTAACAAAAAATTTGCGTATATTTTGGGACAAAACGGAAGTGTCTAATCTTTGAAGCAAAACACGGTGAATCGTTTAAAGAAGTAAAAAAAAAGGTTCTTCGGTGAAGGTTTTTGAAACTGTTGCTCTGCAAACGTGTAGCATGGTTGGGTTAGGTTTTCTTTGTTGGTTAAATTAAACGACATGTAAAAGTCGAAAATAGTTGGCAGCCCTTAAAACATAACCTAAGTAACAGAAGTAAGGATGGGAATTTCGGCATGGAAAACCCTGAAATTTAAATAAAACAGCGCGATTATGAATCTTAAATGTGATGGCCCATTTCACTTCACGTTTAGAGTCGCTTTTAACTAAATGATGAAAAACTGCGAGAATAATGGGCGCGTTCGTCAGGCTAAACAATTGCGTGTTTACTGCCAACCGTTGGGGTATTTTCTGATGAACGCACTGTTGATCGTGAACAAGTTCGTCCAGCGGCCGTCATTTTACCAATCGTACAAATTAGACTAATTGGTAGTGATGGGCAAGATCGATCAATCGGTGATCGATCAGCTGATGTATCGAGCCGCTCGATCTGCTCGGGCGGCTTGTGAAGATTGAGCCGCGTTGATCGATCAAAAGATCGAGCGGCGTTGATCGATCAAATGATCGAGCGGCTTGAAAAGATCGAGCGACTCGATCATTTGCAAAGATCGAGTACTCAATCTTTTTTTATCGATCTTGCCCATCACTACTAATTGGTGTTGGAAACAAGTATTTGAAGTTGCCGCCGAAATGGAGGTTACTAAAGCAGAAAATTCTGACTACGAAAATTGACAACGTATCATTTATGTGGGCGGGAAATTCAAAAAATTTAAAATAAATACAACGAGAGTCGTAGAAATTTTGCGAAAATACGTACATAAAACAAATTCCAAATTTTGAATCAGCTGCATACATAGTTTTCCTCATAATTCTTTCGATTTTCGTTCTATTTACTTCGAATGTTTACTTTCGGCTCTAATAAATGACACGTCATATTATTCTCGCATTTATCCATCTTTCAGTTAAAAGCAACATGAGATGTGTGAATACGGGTGGTTATTAATAAAAACACAAAGCTATTTTTAAAACGAGTAACCTTAAAAAATCACAAGATGTCAAAATTGTTCTATTTACTTCAAATGTTTACTTCCCGCTCAAATAAATGACTTGCATTTATCCGTCTTTTAGTTAAAAGCGACATGAGATGTATGAATATGCGTCATTATTAATTAGTTCCGCCAATGTTTAAAATAGGCCACTAAATCACAAAGCTATTTTTAAAACAAATAACCTTAAAAAATGACAAGATGTCAAAATTTTACTTGAATAAGGGTTTTTAAGAAAATGTGTTGCCAACTATTTTCAACTTTTTGAGAACCTCTGCAATCCTGAAATTCCCATTAGTGGATGGTCATAATTTCTCAACTTTGAACAGTTTTTAAATTGTACACATACATTTGTTATTAATCCTTAATCCATGTACAGAGGTTTCAATTACCGTCCATTTGTTATTAATTGGTGTATGAATGTTCAAGTTATAGACGGTTATGTGGTTGATGCGATAGAAAGGTAATTCACCCGGAATGCAAACGAATGCCAAAATCTAACCTCGCTCTTTGTTCGTTTTGTTCTCGCCACAGTTTACGGGGCGAGTGGTTGTACTCGCAGGGCAGGGGCAGGCACTACCGCGTCGGCGACCAACAGGATCTGAGCCAGTACTTGGCGTCGGTGTGCCCGCTCTCCGGTGAGCAGCTCGAGACCGAGGAGGACAGGAAGCTGCGGTTGATTTTGAGCAAGGCGCAGCACCACCAGCAGCAGTTAAGAGAACAAGGTATTTATTCTCGGCCTTAGGTGAGGGTGGGAAACCAAGGGTGGTGGGCGGGCTCTATCCTACAATCCAATCATCTGAATAAGAAACTAGGGTTGCATAAATATAAACGTTGAAATAGAAACGTAGAAATAAATGTAATTGCTTCGTTTCTTTCGTAAACTATTTCCTCTGCAGAAACCTTCGGCTTGTATTTAACAAATTGGATTGTGGGATAGTGGCCACCCACCACCCTTTAACTCTAAGTAACAATCGCAGTTTATGTTAAATGGACTTTTTATCTGCTGCAACAGTTTGCGTGATAAAAACAGTGTTTGTAGTTTGAAATTCTATGGAAACAAAGGGTGGCATCCGTACGAAGAGTGTACAGGTTTTAACAGTACGCGGCTAACAACATTTCATACCAAACCCGACAAATCGATACCTTCATTATTGATTACACCATATTTCTAGGTTAAACGTCATATTTTTTCTCCAGGAAATTCACCGGTTCCGTCCCCGTCCGTGCGAAAGAAATTCCAAGGCTCGAAACAGTCGCCCAGGTCGAACTGTAAGTTTTATTTATGTACGGTGCGTTGCCTTGGCGAACGAATCAATTTGTCACAAATTATTTACCTGTTGATCCGATCAATATCACCAACTATTGATTTCATAACAACAAGTTTTAGTTTCGGTTTCATTATTAACGAGCAATGGCATGCCTATTGATTCGGATTCGGACGCTGAAGGGAATTATCCGTCGTTACGCGTGAATATGTATATTCCAAAGGGTAATGTAATGTGTGATTTTATTGTGCTAAACATAACGTATTGTGTTGTACATCACGTATGCATAGAGAAAGTAATACACTTATACAAAAAAAGAAAATTGTAGCCGTTCACAAATACACCTTCGTTTGCTTGCAATGATCAACAGATGGCACTTATTCAGGAAATTATTTAAGTTGGTGAAGGGCAGTGACAGTGATACATTTTACGCGCCAAATTTGACACTCGTTTAATGTCATAATTTGACCTGATTGTTACCATTCATCTTAAAGATATAATTTATGTATATACAGGGTGTTTCTAAATTGTTGCGAAAGATTTTAAAGGGTGGTTTTTCGTATAATTTTTTGTTCAAAACCCCTTCCTCTCCGAGTTACAGCCCTTTAAAGTTATGCGAAAAAATTAGAAGAATGAAATTTCCTTATTTTAAATGGAACGCCACATTTTTTTATTGCAAATTTGAATTCTGCGTAAATTTCTGTAAAAAAATCATTGAGTAACATAACCTCCAAACTTGACCGTTTTCGAAATATTTGAGATTTTTCAATTTTTTTTTTGCGAATTTGAATTCGTTAAATTACATAACCTCCAAATTTAACAGTTCGAGTTATTTGAGATTTTCTAAAATTCATAAATTTTAAATTTCAGCATCGAGATTAAGCGGGAGGTCAAAGTCGCCCGATAAGATGACGAGCAGCTCGTACAACAACATCAACGTGGCCGCCTCGCTGGAGGCCTCGATACTGATGAGCCAGAGCCTGGATCCCACCCTGCTGAGTCACACGGTGTCGCAGAATAAGCTGGACTTGGCGAAGGAGGCGACGAACGGGAACTGTATATACGGTGAGTTAGAAGATGAGAGGGATTTGCGCCATGAGATATATACTCGAGACATTCAGTTGGCTCCGGAGATCTGTTGCGTTTTCACGCATTCTTCGAATACTCTCTGCGCACGTCTCGAGTACATGGTAACGTAGTGCCAAGATATCTCCAATGTGGTTGATGCAAATTGATTTCTGTTTAGTAAAATTTATTTTATATGATGTTTACAAACTTTTATTGTTTTGAAAGTTTTGTAGCCGGTTGCATAACTGGGGAATTTAATTTTGAAATTTTTTTAAATTTTGAAACGATCATTTAAATACAACAATGAAATAATTTTGAGTACTTGTTGCAAATTAATTATTAAATCTTGGTGCTACGTGGACGTGTATACAGTGTTGTCATGACGGAGAACACGAAAATTGAAGCTTATAAACTCCACCCAGAAGAAGGATGGCAACAGTTTGCATGAATCAAGTGCAGCCGTGTCCTTTTTCTGCCGGAGCTGCGTGTCCATTTTCAATTTTTATGACTTTGGATGATAATGTTGCTTCGTAATAAATCTAGGGCTTAAAACCAGGGACATAACTTTCAAAAAATTTAACTTTTGGGGTATGAGGGGGTTACTTTTTAAAATGAATTTCGTATTATGCAGGGTGTTCCAAAAGCCCTAAAAGAATCAAAATGTTGCGTCATAATAAATCTAGTTCTATTGTAACAATCCCCCATAACAGTTAAGCTTAATGAAGTGTACATTTAACATATACATAGTGCTCTGTAGAATTATACATGGTAACGTAGTGCCAAGATATCCCCAATACGGTTGATGTAAATTTATTTCTGTTTAGTGAAATCGATTATATATGACGTTCAGAAACTATTATTGTTTTGAAAGTTTTCTAGACGGTTGCATAACTGGGGAATTTTATTTTTAAATTTTATAAAATTTGCAAACAATAAACTATTCTTTTTTTATAGATGGGGAACCTGTAAATAGTCCACTGCAAGCTCTCTCGAAACTGGTTCCGGTGCCGGAGTCGCTGATGAGCCCGGATTACAGGCCTTCGTCGATTACAGGACGTGTCAGTCTGGTTAACTCAATGTCTCCACCGATGGGCGGGGTGAATAAAAATTCCGCAAAAATATTACAACCGGTGAAATCGCCCAAACTGCCCAGGAGCAACATCGCGAAGCCGCGCGCCAATCTGAACGTGGATCACCGCAGAACGAACAGCCCCAGTCCCGTACGAAACCGGAGGATGTTTTCCGCGACGAATAGGTAGGCTGAAATACGCACAGGCGTCGATGGTTCGTCCTTCGGAGACACTTTTTCGATTAACGCCATCTAGTATCAAAACGCCCTATTGGGAAAATTAATCACAGCGAATGGACTCAATTCCTTTATGATGTATACTCGTGTGTGGTTTATAATTTTGAGACACATTCGTATTAACGTATAGGTTAGCGCCATCTAGTGTTAAAACGCCCAACTAGGTATATCTACACATTTCTCTACTCACAGCGAATGGGACTAATTCTTTTATGAGGTATACCCGTTTGTGGTTAATAATCAACATCAACTTCCTTATTTAAAATGGAACGCCATATTTTTTATTGCAAATTTGGATTCTGCATGAATTTCTGTGAAAAATATTATCGGGTAACATAACCTCCAAACTTGACCGTTTTCGAGGTATTGGACATTTTTCCAAAATTTTATTTCAAATTTGAATTCTGCGAAAAATCTTTAAATAAAATAAACTCCGAGTTAAAAATCCATATAATCTTTCCTTTTCAAAATAAAATAAAAAATACCTCGGCAGTCTGCCGTTTCTAATAAAAAAAAACTTTTTCTTTTCTGAACGAAATTTGTAACCGTCACACCTTTCGTTCACAGGAAATCGCAGAACAGTACGCCGCCTCCTTACCACAAGCCCCTGGTTTCCGCGCTGAAGAAGTCGTCCAGTACGGAGGACGAGTCCGAGATATGCGACGCCAAGTTGCACACGATACAGATGAAGGCGGAGGAGAAGCGGCAGCAGAAGGACGTGGAGATCTCGAGCAGCAGCAGCGGCGCCGAGGACAAGGCCGAGCTGGCGGCCATCTTCATCCAGAAAATGTGGAGGGGCTTCTACACGCGGAACAGGGACAAGAACGTGCAGGACGCTTACAAGACTTTACAAGCACAAAGGGCCGACGAGTATTTACAGTAAGTGTTTTTGTTCGAACTTCACCGTGGTCAATATCAAAAATCAAAATCACGGTTTGCCGCGTGTCACGTACTCGAAATTAATCGACAATAATGTAGAATGATGTGTCTAGTCGTGATTGATTTTACATACAAAAACAAAAAATAACAAACTTTACAAACAAAAATAATGCGGTTACGTGTTGAGCGGTTGACGGATGTTTTTCACACTGGCTGTCGCGGCCTGTCTCGATACTGCAACGTCTTTGTGAGGCCGCAGCACCGCGTTTGCCAGAATAGTATATTATTAAACGAGTGAGAAAGTTGGCCATTGCCACAAGGGTGAAGTTTGCAACACGAGCCGTAGGCGAGTGTTGCAATTCACCCGAGTGGCAATGGCCAACTTATTCACGAGTTTAATATTATACTTTTTCGCATTATATTAAATAATTACCTAAAGATTTTTCTATTTGTATTAAATTATAACGAATCATTTTTCTATTTGGAAATTGAGGCAATTCGCTGACAAAAAACGAATCGTAACCATAGTAACAACTAAACGGTTGGGCAATGAAACCGCTATCATTTGATTGGACGTCACCTGTAGAGAAGATGATTCGGCCGAATAATGGACAACTTTCTCAATCAAAAACGATTTAACAACGTTTGTATTATTTAATAAAAAGCACTTTTTCCACTGTGTATGTATTCCGTGACTATTTTTTCGCTTTTTTTTTCGTTAGAAAACTTGCCAGTGATATGGAATCGACGAAAGCAGCTTTGGAGAGCGAGAGGAAGATACAAATGTTGCAAATGCAGGCCATAAACGCGCTCTGGAAAAAGGTCTCCGCACTACAACCGGACGGCATCGAGCAGCATCCCGTGACCGCCGCCGCGTGCTCCACGAACCTCAACTCGATCAAATCCTTGGATAACACCGACATGGTTAACAATCTGGCGCAGACGTGTTCGTCGCTGCAGTGTCAAGTAAGCATATCTCTCGAACCTCACAAAGTTCAGAAAATTGTATTGTTTTAGTAATAATTTGATTTTGAAGTGTCATGTTTAAACCAACAATTTCCACATGATTTAGACTATTCTTATTGATAATTATTAATAGTAGAAAAATGCTATTTTTTTTTCACAAACGGAATATTTTAAGACTAAAACCTAACCTAGAAAAAAAAACGCTGTCAGCTGTGTCGGTTAAAATAAATAATAACCTCGCAGGGAGAGAAATAATTACTTATATTCCAATAGTAATCTCCGTTTCCCCATTAGCAACTAACTACACTGATGAGACCTGAAAGGTCGAAACTGGTCTGTAGGTGTTCTGATGGGGGAACAATATTTAATGTTCAAATAATTACTTCTCTCACGATCTCGACTCTCTCTCCCGTTTGTGAACATAATTGTTCAAAATACAAATTGTAATTATTTTGATTTATTTTGTTAAAGACGTTGATATACAAGGTGTTTCAGAGCTCTGGGAACGGTCAATCACGTGCTTATTTTTCAAAATTTCGAAAAATGTACAAAAGTTGTGCAGAATAGTGACCTGCATGCCCTAAAAATATTTAAATTTATACAGGGTGTCTCATAATAATTATTCCTGATATGATAATCGCCGAATACAAGAAAACTATTGAGATTAGGAACAGGGAACCCTTATACAATCTGAAAGATAATTGGATTCTACTTAAGAATACGTTACTAAATACAGGGTGTGCCATTTGAAAAAACGAAGTTATTCAACTTTATAAGTTGGGTTTTTCTACCGCATTTTTTTATCACCCTGTATTATTTTTTGTATGTAATCATGGTTGGCTCTATAGTTCGAACCCTCAACCAAATAATAGAAATGATTCTAATCGTTCAACGTCAAACACTGGGGCACAAATAAAATTTCACCCAGACCATGCATTTCAACAAATCTTCAAATATTTCGAAAACGGCAAACAATAGGTATAGGGAGTATTGAAGTAACTCACCTTTATTTGCTCCATATAATTCAAAAATGACAAAAATACAGGGTGTTCCATTTAAAAAAAACACAAGTTTGGTCTGTAACTTTGTTATGAAACACCCTGTATAAATTTAAATATTTTTAGGGCGTGCAGCTAACTATTATACACAACTTTTGTACAATGTTTTTTTTAATTTTAAAAAATAAGCACGTGATTGACAGTTCCCAGAGCTCTGAAACACCCTGTATAAAGGTGGTAATTATCTCATAAATATTAACTATAATTTTCTTGTATGACAGATACAGCAGTTGCAAGGTTCGATGCAAGATATTGTCAAATTCATGACAATATTCAGTCAAATGCCGGGACTCAACAGCCAAACTTCAAAAGAAACAGTTGCCGGCACCCAGACTGAGATTATTGCTGTGCACACACCCCAGGTACGTTGTATATTTAAACAAATTTTAATTTTATAATATTTGGTGCACCTGAAAGTAATGTCGGTTTTTTTTCTTTTAAAAAGCAAAGTTTATTTATTTATACAGGGTTATTCACGCAAACAACGTGACTTTTAAAAAGTTTAACTTTCGGGATATGTATCCTAAAATACAACCAGTAACACAAAACCCAGAGTTTTTCTGAATGAATTAATTTGCAAAAGAAAAAAAAAACAGAAAGTCAACATTTCAATATTTCATTTATAGTTTTCTCTCTGTGAAACCCTGTATAGGATTTACTGTATATAGGGTAGGATAGGGCCCTCCCACCACCCTTCGTACAATCTTAAACACGATCTACAAGTCATGGTTTACTGACAATTGTTACTTTCTTCGTTAAGAAGTACGAGAAAGTATTGTGACCGTGATTTTTTTTCAAATTTTTTTTAACGGAAATATCCGTTTTGGGGTCCCTAGATGCCATTTCAACAATTTCTGGAGAAAAAAAAAATTGTGTGTGTGTGTGTGTCTGTCTGTGTGCGCTGTATCTTAAAAACCAATAGAGCAATTGATATGAAACTTTAAACATACATCTTATCTGATAATCCGAAGAACTGAAAAGCTTTTGGTAAAATTTCGTACACCGGAAGTGGGTGTTTACCTTAACTGTTTTTTGTTTTTTGCCAATATTTTCTTAAATATGAAAAAATCACAAAAATATTTAAACAAACATTGAAGACAACAAAGAAATGCACATCTTTTGCTTAAAAATATTTTTCATAAAATCATTGCTATTCGAGAAAAAAATGTATTTAATTTTTGGTTTATAATTATAAAACGATAATAGTTACAGCAAATTTATATGAATAATAATTGTAGAGAATGCCAAAATGAACAACTTCTAAAGAATATGTTTTTTTCTAAATCTCGTTAGTTTTTGAGTAAACCGAGTTTTTGAATTTGAAGTATAATTTTTCCATCTTTCGTAATTTTGACGTTTTAAACGTCAGTTTCATCCGAGTTTGCGCAACGCTCGATGTACATTTAAAATATGATTTCAATAAACCGTGAAAACGTAAATATAAATGGCTATGCCATCAAGTCGGAGAAAGTAACATGACGGCCACATCACCATTTTTAAATTTCCGATATCGCTCATGAATTCACATAGAAATTTTTATCAATAAAACAGAGGTTTGTAGGTTATGTTAAATTTGATCCTACGGTTGGTGGGTACATTGGACACATAGATGGCTCCACTGTAGATACTTTGCAGTAAATTTTCAACACATTTCACTCGCATAAAATTAATGCAAACACGCCCTAAAACGACATTACTTTCCTGTACACCTGACGTTTGGTCAAAAACAAACAAACCTTTTGCAATTTAGGGCGATGGTGCGAAGCTGTTCCCGTTCCAGAAACAGAACAGGCCGTCCTCCCTGCCGCTGCCGGTAAGTCAGAAAACTGCGAAACGAGACGGACAGTCGTCGACGGTGGCCGAGGCCGAGGTGCGGCAGTTCGCCGGCACTCTCGTCGACGGCGTCATGAGGACGGTGAGCGAGTCGAGGACGGACCTGCAGACCAGCTCCGAGACGAACGTCTCGGATTCGGGGAGGTGGAGCGACGCGGTGCCCGAATCCGTGGTAAACGATTAGAGCCGAAAAGAGTGTAGAATGTTGGTCAGAATGAAAAACATAATACTAGGCTGTATTCTTTTTTTTCAAACTGATTTGCACACTTGATTTACGGTTATTGTTTTCTCCGAAGTCGCAAGAAAATTCCATTTTTTTTTCTTTCTTAATCAGTTCGGGTGGTTTAACAATAATTTCACTCCCCTTTTCTGCTGTAAAAAAAAAACAGAAGAACATATGTGGATGATTCTAAACTCAATCAATTCAGTAAAGTACGTTCATTAAAAAAAAACCTCAAGTGTACCATGATTTTTTAATTTTAAAAATTTAAGTTGGTAACACATATTGAGGTTATGTTACTTGCGGCATGTTCCTACCAATAAATTAATTTGCTGTGATGAACGAAGCAGAGAAGACGTAGGTTCACCTTCCAAAATTTCTGGGGCTGTGTTAATAGCATCCTGAGTACGTTTGACTGGTCCACCACTTCCTGGTTTACAGAGAATACTACCCGTTTCAAGAAATAATACAACAGATCGTGATAAGGTATTTTTAAATTAATCATAAATAATGGGCACGCTAGGAAATTCTTCCTGAAACTCTGCTAAAGATGCGTCGAATGAATACACCCAATTTCCGTCCACTTAAGTCCCATTTCGGAAATAACTTTCAATTAGAAACGTTTTTTGCTGGTTGCTGTAAACCATTGTGAGCACGGAATAATTGCGACTTCTAGAAAGATCTGACGTTTATATGTCAATTCCCAACAAGTGTCAAGTGTGCCAACTGAAATTTTTAAAACAAAAAAGTCATGGTTTTTTTTTAATGAACATACGATATTATTTTTGTAGTACAAAGAAGGCAAATTTAAATATTTTTTTTTGTATGGGATCTCCTTAGCTACCGGAGATAGAGAAAAATTGGCGGCGCATCCTCGATCTCTTTTTTTTCGCTAGGGAGGGAAGTCCAAGTTGAGCTGTCACTGTACAGAGAAGGCAAATTCAGATTGACTACAAGACATGGAGAAAAATGGGCGGTGCAGCCTCAATACCATCTTTTTTTTTTGAGACAAACTCATCGGTGAAATCCAAGTTTAGCCATTATCTTTTGTTTTCGAGTTGTAAACAAGAATTAATTTTTTCTTGATTTTGAAAATGCCACGGGTGTTTGAAAGCAAGTCCAGAAAACTGTAAATCTCATTTGCAAATCAAAAAGTCGAACGAAAATTTATTTTATTCTGGTTTAGGATTACTTTTCGAGTTAACGCTTTCGGCACACCTAAAACTTCCAGTTACAGCAATTAGCCCACAGATTAATTTTCATCTCATTTACAAGCCAGAAAGTCGAGCAAATTTTTTTTTCATTCAGGTTTACGTTTTGAGTCGACGCCTTTGGTACATCCGAAACTCCCAGTTAAATTGGCTGAATGGTTAATACTAAAGACGAAAAAAGTTTTGATTCCGTTTCCACAGGTTTCAGTTTTCCATTTACAAGCCAGAAAGTCGAACAAAAATTTTTTTTCATTCCGGTTTACGTTTTAAATGGACGCCTTTGGTACATCTGAAACTCCCAGTTAAATTGGCTGCATGGTTAATACTAAACACAAAAAAAAAGTTTTGATTCAGTTTTTTCCACCGGTTTCAGTTTTCCAATTATGCATTTTTCCTTCTAGTTTCAGTTTAGGTGCGACGCTTACTTTAAATCTGAAATAAGACACAGTGGCCTTATTTAAGGTTATTGATCTGCGTTCATTTATTTAGGGATCGTGAAGTGACTCGAAACTATAATTTTCTTTCCAATCGTCTTGAATCATTCGCGACGTTGTAAACCGGCCCAAATTGTTTGTAGTCGGACGCTTTTACTAATTTTTTTATATGTCTATTTACCAAAGAGTATAAATTTGGAATAAGACACAGTGGCCTCGTTTAAGGTTATTGATCTGCGTCAATTTATTTAGGGATCGTGATGTGACTCGAAACTGTAATTTTCTTTTTAATCGTCTCGAAACATTCGCGACATTGTAAACTGGCCCGAATTGTTTGTGTCATTTATGTCTATTTATTTACCAAAGAGTATATTTATTATTAGTCGTTAAGCTTTAATTTACATTGTTTACCACCACGAAACATGTACATTGTTGTATTTACAAAGACGGTCGGTTTTTAAAATTCCCTGCGACGACCTTTAAATTTATGTAATTATTTTTCGATGCACAAAAATCGACTCGATCATGTATGTCTTTTGTTCATTCTAATAACGGCAAAGCGACGTTTCTTCTAAAACCTCTACTAGTTAGTGCGGCAGGGTCGACGGTGAGCGAACGGAAATCGTAATTCGAAACCGGAAAACGACAAGTGTGCCCGATAGTGATGTATTCTGTGAATACTAAAGTTGCAAAATGATTTCTGTTTTTGTACGATATGTAGGCAACCCGCAATGATCGCCTCGCTGATTATTAATCTTATCCGAAATAAGCACACGAAACTGCATTTTTTTATGTTATTCATGAAAACGATTAATTAACGCGTTGACTGCCTTTCGAGTTAAATGTGAGTCAACGTGTTAACTCATTAATTTCAGGATTTATTGCAATCGTTCCAATGTTATTTATGAATACAATTAATTAACGCGTTGACTGCCTTTCGAGCTAACGCGAGTCAACGTGTTAACTCGTTAATTTCAGGGTTTATTGCAATCGTTCCAATGTTATTTACGAATACAATTAATTAACGCGTTGACTGCCATGCCAGTTGTGTTATAGTAATTTACGATACAAGTGACGTTATGAAGGTTTTTACATTACGAGAGAAGAGTTTGAAAACACGAGTGCTTTTAAATTCTCGAGTAATGAAAAAGCAAATAACGTTACGTGTGTCATTACGACGGTTCATTTTATCCTATTTCTATTTTTTTTAATTTGAAAAATGTTTAATGAAAACCGTCAAAAAGCGAAGTCATGTTTGTTTACCAATACCTCCATAGCAACGAGTTGCGTTAAGATAATATAACAACACTAGTGTTGTTAAGAAGTTGTTAAGAAAGGTACCTTAATGTTACTCGTTGCTAAGGAGTTATTGACATGATAACGGCATAGGATCAAATAAACTCATTATTACAATTGTGCGAGTTGAATATAACTCATACCTAATCACCGCACGAGTCAACGTGTTAACTCTTTCCTGTCAGAATTAATTTCAGTGTTTATTGCAATTGACGGTTGAATGGATTTGAATAAATAACCTTGAGAAAAACGGCAACACAAACGAATGTAGTTTTTTCTTTTCTTCAAGACCGCTTTTACGAGTGAAACGGGTTGCGCTTTGTCAGTGTCGGATCCGTGAAGCCTTTTTCACAAGTACGTGTTTTGCTTGAGCACTCGCCTTGGCGTTTTTTTGATAAGACCCACACGTGAATGAATTCCGCGGGGTTGGTGGACGCAACCCGTTGGGTTTGTTCGTGGGTTTTTTGGATGAATTTTACAGGCGCACAGTAATTTACTAAAAATATGTTGCGGGAAGTCTGTAAATTGTTTAATTAGATTTTACGGTGCAAATCCATTTTCACATTTTCGAGTCATCGGCGGCTCGTGGATTTCCGTAGAGTGCAAATCAATTCCCACATTTTGTATAGCACTTCGAGTTGGCGGCGGTTCATGGATTTCTGTAGAGGAGATGCCGGCACTACTTACTCTTATGGAGGAAGCAAATATTTCGCTTCGATCAAATTTTCTCCCGAAGCCTACAAACAACCACGAGCCGCCGCTGCTTTGACTATATGTTTATATAGTCGAAGCTATGGTATAATTTTTATGCTCCATTCGGTAGTTATTTTCCGCAAAGTTGGCCTTGGAATTTTGGTCGAAATTAATGTATTGGCTGCGGAAGTCAAAAATCAGCTGTAGTTCATGGTGGTGTCAATTTTTGTATACTGAATTGAAATTTAACCTTAACCCAACTTCAGACAGTGTCGGCAGTGATGCAGAGTGGATTATGTCAACCTAACGTAACCTTAACTCAATGCTAAATTGAAATTCAACCTTAACTGATATTGTCAGCAGTGATCTAGAGTGGATTATGTCGACCTAACATAACCTTAACTCAACACTAAATTGAAATTCAACCTTAACTGAACTTCAGACATTGTCAGCAGTGATCTAGAGTGGATTATGTCAACCTAACATAACCTTAACTCAATGTTAAATTGAAATTCAACCTTAACTGAACTTCAGACATTGTCAGCAGTGATCTAGAGTGGATTATGTCAACCTAACATAACCTTAACTCAACACTAAATTGAAATTTAACCTTAACTGAACTTCAGACATTGTCAGCAGTGATCTAGAGTGGATTATGTCAACCTAACATAACCTTAACTCAACACTAAATTGAAATTCAACCTTAACTGAACTTCAGACATTGTCAGCAGTGATCTAGAGTGGATTATGTCAACCTAACATAACCTTAACTCAATGTTAAATTGAAATTCAACCTTAACTGAACTTCAGACATTGTCAGCAGTGATCTAGAGTGGATTATGTCAACCTAACATAACCTTAACTCAATGTTAAATTGAAATTCAACCTTAACTGAACTTCAGACATTGTCAGCAGTGATCTAGAGTGGATTATGTCAACCTAACATAACCTTAACTCAACACTAAATTGAAATTCAACCTTAACTGAACTTCAGACATTGTCAGCAGTGATACGGAGTGGATTATGTCAACTTAACATAACCTTAACTCAACACTGAATTGAAATTTAACCTTCACCTAACTTCAGACATTGTCAGCAGTGATACAAAGTGGATTATGCCAACCTGACAGAGTGAAAAATAACTCATGAATGGAGTATATGTTTAAATCGTTGATTTAGAGCTCCTGGAATCTTTTTATCCACAAACATCGTATTTGACGGTTGAAATCTTTAATTATAAAATCTAATTTTCTAATTAATTCGCAAAAATTCTTCTCTAAATAAAAGCAAACGTTTCTTAGCTTCCTTATTTTCGATTTTGATAAATTACGCCTGTAAAATGTTCTTTATTCACTTTGTATACATACTTTTTTTTTATTTCGTTAGTCAAATTACGTCTGTAAAATTTATCCACACACACACACCGTTTTCTCCTTATTTACATTAAGATCCCGTTGCCCTGTTGTTTTTCATAAATAAGGATCGATGGAGGAGAGAGCGTGTCTTAATGTAATATAGCGAAAACGAACGATGCACGCACTTAATGGATATTCTAAGAGAGGTTGGAGATTTTTAAAAATTCAAAGAATGTAATGAATTATATATATATATATGGACTATTAAATTTATTAATAAAACTGTGGGTTTTTCATTTATGTCATGTGACCAGTGCGTTCTTCCTTTATCCGGCTGTACTTACCGGTATTTCGTGGCGACGGCTCGCGGGGTTACTCATGGTACGGCCGAGGTTGCAGAGATCTGTATTACCACTTCGGTCGTACCATGAGTCACCCCGCGAGCCGTCACTGGTATTTAGCATAATTTACACCAGCGGCGACTTGTGGACGTTCGGTGAGGATGAAAATAGCAGTGGAATATTTGCTTCCTCTATAACAGTACGTTTTTTTTTCCGTGCCTTAGCCTCCTCTACGAATCCTCGAGCCTTTGTTGATTTACACCAGTCATTCCCAAATTGGGCGCCACCGCCCCCTGGTGGGCGCTGCAGCGATTCAGGGGGGCGCTGATGGCCACAGATGCATTTGGGAGGCGATGCATAACTCCAAGGGGGTGGTGATAGTATAAAAGAAAGAAGAGAAGATTTAGTGGAACGTGGGTTCAGTGCGGTAATCAATTTATTAACAAAAAAAAAGAAACGAATTGCAAATAGTCAATCTTGGTGATTTAAGATTACTGCTGACGGAAATAGGGGGCGCTAGGTAATATTTTTTCTGAAGAGGGGGCGGTAGGACAAAAAGGTTTGGGAACCACTGATTTAAACTCTCGCAGGTAGGGTGCGTTCTCAAAAAATCACTTAACCCATTCAGCCCTGGATTTTGAAATTTGAAGAAAAAAATTTTTTGTTAATTATTATTGATGGGGAGCTTCTCAAGACCATAAATACCAAATTTGAACTCATTTGCTTAATTAGTATAGGAGTCAATTAGTGAGGCTTCGTTGAAGTGACATCTAGTGATAAACAGCAAAAATAAAAATGTGGATTGTCATAGTAAGTAGAGACAAGTAAATGTTGCGGTGGCAATTGCCACCACCAGGGCCGAAAGGGTTAAAAATTATACGACGGTAATAAGTCTGAAAACTGTCGGGCAAATGATTTTTCGGGTAAGGCAGCTTCCATAAATGATGTCTTGGATTATATTACCCTTGTATGTAGACCTGGGTCAATTATCAATCTTATTATCCCCCATGGAATAACGGGAAGAATCAAGGCATGTTGGTAAATTGGAATCGATAAGCGCCATCTGTGAATAGCGGCGTGAACCAACGACAACATACACACAAGCGATATCAGTGTGTCTGTGTATATTCTTTCGTACCACACTAAAATAAGTTAAATATTGGTAATCAAAAACACTTGGTTTTACTTGTTTCACAATTTATATTAATTAAACATTATACTTCCACAAGTTTTGTGCATTCTCCTTTCGAGAATATTCGTGTGAACAAAACAACTTAGGCAAGTTGTATAATATTTATTCTACTTAATATAAATAGTAAAACATAGTGGTGTTATTTACCTTGTTAATAACGTTTCATCGGGTGATGTACACATATATTTTGTGCACATTGCGCTACGAGGCTAACACAAGAAATGATTGTTTTATTCGTCCTCGATTTCCGCACTGTTTGACATTCTACGTTTCTTTCAAGTAACACGGGGAACTACACGGCATGTAGATAAATTCTACCAGAAAAGCGCCGTCTAGTGTTAGCAACAAACATAATTTACAGAAATCCATCGAATTTTTATGGTGGCGCCATCCAATATTAGCGGCGTAAAGCACGATTTCTTATGCCCTGTTTCCCATATCTCTTGTCATACCCCTGATATCCCCCTTCAAAAGTCTTTGAAAACTGCCAGGCAGCGGACTTTTCGAGTAGCAAATATCGGGATGGTAAATCCGACGTAGAAAACACAACTTACAGGTTATGAATTATGAAGTTTAATTTTACTTGATGAGAACAATTTGATCGTATTACCTCTTTTTCCGCCGTGGTAAACAGCAAAAAAAAATAATAACTCTCATGCACATAGAATCCTTTTTCGCTTTATCCAACCTCCGTTTCTTCGCCTCGTACTCACCCACCGCCTTATCGTACCGCGCCTTCTGCTCCGGCGTCATCAGCTTTACCGGCTTGTGTTCCTTCGGAGAAGGCGGCGGCGGGGGCGGCGTGAAAACATCCTCCACGTTCTCCAGATATGACCCGCCGACGTTCCCGGCAGGGTAGTACACGCCCACGGCCCACCACTTACCGTCTCCGCTGGTGACGCGCGCCATGCCGAAATTCGTGGTGCTCTTCCACACCATCTGCGTGAAGAACCTCGCCGGTATCCTCAGGGGGGCGTTGTTCCTAAAGTCGTGTTTGGTCCTCGTGTGGTACCAACTGTCGACCACCGTGTGGGCTTCAAGTAGCGCGGAGTTCCTTAAATGAATGGAGAACTCGTTGATGTTGTAAGTAGGGCGGTACAAACTCTCCATCAATGCGCGTCCCTTTAACGGGACCTGCACCAGTTCTTCGGCTTTGTGCACCAATGTCTCGTCGAGCGTAAGAGGCGGGGCGTTGTGCAATTCTCTATATTTGTTGTGCAGTTCAAGACATTCTTCCGCGAAACTCATGGGGGTTTACGCACGGGAGTGCGTAAGGGAGGGATGGTTTGTGGAATGACAATGACTTAATGATTACTTCAAATTTTCCAAGGCTGTGTTCTAAAACGTGATGTCATGAACGTTGGTCGCGCATTCGGCTGCAAATGGATCCGAAGAAACACGAAAAAGACGAACAGAGTTATTCTTCCAGTGCCAACGAGGAATTTGGGGGTGCCCGGGTGGTGACGGTGATCTTGGAAGTGTGGAGAAAGTTCTGGACAACTGGTGCGAGTGACCTTGGCGCCTTAAACTCAAAATTTGGTTCATTCAAGTTTCGGTAAATGTTAAACAGGAGCGGTCTTTTGAAGGGCAATGTTAAAAAATGGTGATGTGGCCATCATGTTATTGCCAACATTTCGCGTGGCACTAATGATGTATTAATGTACTGACAGACACAACTGAACATGGATATTTCATTTGAATACACAGGTGAAAAAAAACATGAAATTCGTGAAATTTCGACCATTTTCATACCGTCATAACTCGGCGTATTTTCAATCGATTGTGATGAATCTTTGAGGGCGGAAAACTTTGAAGTGTCTTCTTTAAAGTCATGCATGCGAACTTAAGCGTAAACCCTTCCGCCCCCCTCTAGCAACCCTGTGAAAAAAAAGCTTTTTCAGTAAACTATGCCCAACTTTGACGATGTGTACGGAGTTGGAAAAAAATTGTCGACTCGATCCACCATAAAGGCATCAAAATTTGATCAATTCCCTATGCAGGACTCAAAGAAAGAAGTTCCTACGACGATTTGGCACCAAGTTATGGGTGTGCTTTTTGGGATTTTTCGCACATAACTCAGCGACTTTTCAACCAAATTGGATAATTCTTCTTAAATTCAACAAACCTTACTTCATTGTTTATTATTAAACCTTTAATCCCTCCATAAATTACCGTTTAAATCATTAAAATGAATGTAGAATTTCGACGACATGACTTATTATTCCGGGATTTTTACGGCACGTTTATTTAAAAATAGTAAAGGGTTACAAGTTTTGAGATGATTTAACGTTCAAATTATCAAAATCATGCCTCAGAATTACTATTTAAAAGCTTTTAAACATTTTACATTCGCATTTCCACGCCTCGTCGCCATCTATTCGACGATAGCCGAACTACTAAGTGATGTTTTTGAACAGCGCCAAAATGCTCGAACTTTATCCTTATAATCAAAGTGTTAATATTCAGCAATGCGCTGTACATGAAACGATAGACTATTTAATTCCGAATCGAATGGTGTATAAAATAGCTGAGGCAATTTAGCGGTTTTCTTGTAATTTGCGAATGAAAATTAAGCACGACACACTTACCGACATTTACAGTTCACTGTAACTTAAAAATTAAATGCACAACAATTTGCTATATTCTTCAATGAAATACGGGTCCCAATACTTATTACTGATTATTAAATTAACTTTTTATATTATTAATGCATTGCAATAAGAGAAATATATGAGGAATCCTAATCTTCATAGAGGGTACCCTCTGTTATCGTTGGGATAAACTACGTTTTCATTTGTGGATTTGATAATTGTTTTAATAATGAAAGAATATTTTAAAACTTAAGAAGACTGTTATCTTATAATAAAATAAATTTACTTGTAGATATTTTCGTATTTAAATTGCAGAAACAATACATTATAATATATCCGCCTAATCACAGGCAACCCGATAAACGCATAACTACTATAAAACACTTCCAATTTTAAAGGTGACAGTGACAAAACCATAAGTGTAATCCTCAGTAAAGCTTAAAAAATAGTGCGAATATTTAAGTATTTAAATTGCAGAAATAATTATATTACATAAACGCCTACTTACAGACAATGCAATACACGCATACATAATATTAATTTATAACTAAAAACTTCCAATTTTAAACTTGACAGGGACAAAACCATAAGTGTAATTCTCCGTAAAGCTCAAAAAATAATGTGAATATTAAAGTATTTAAATTGCAGAAATAATTATATTATATAAACGCCTGCTTACAGGCAACCCAGTACACGTACAACTAATAATGATTTATTATTTAAAACTTCAAATTTTAATCGTAACAGGGACAAAACCATGAGTGTAATATTTTTAAAGCATTGCTAAGGATTACAATCATGCTTGTGTCGCTATCATATTTAAAATTAGAAGTTTTTTAATAAAAATTAATATTAGTTATTGTATATTGGGTTGCCTACAAGTAGGCGTTTATATAATACCATTGTTTCCGAAATTTTAATACTTAAATATTCCCACTATTTTTGAAGCTTTAATCAGGATTACACTTATGGTTTTGTTCCTGTTACGTAGAAAATTAGAAGTTTTAAATAATAAATTAATTCCAGTTATGCGTATATCGGGTTGCTTAGAATTAGGGGTGTATATTATAAAATATTGTTTCTGCAATATAAGTACGTAAATATCCACAAGTCAATTTATTTTATCATGAGACAACATTCTTTTTAAGTTTTTAAATATTCTTTTATTATTACAACAATTATTACATCCACAAATTATTAACTAGTTTATCCGCACGATAACAGGTAGAGCCCTCTACTTATATTATGATTTCTCGTATATTTCTCTTATTGTAATGCATTACCAATATAAATAGTTGAATGAATAATCAGTAATAAGTATTGTAACCCGTATTTGATTGTAGAATATAGCAAATTCTTTTTTATTGAATTTTTATGTTACAGTGAACTGTAAATGTCGGTAAGTGTGTCGTGCTTAATTTTCATTCGCAAATTACAGAAAAACCGCTAAATTTTCTCAGCTATTTTATAAACCATTCGATTTAGAATTAAATCGTCTACCGTTTCATGCACAGCCCATTGCTAAATATTAACACTTTGACAATAGGTATAAAGTTCGAGCATTTTGGCGCTGTTCAAAAACATCACTTAGCAGTTCAGCCACCGTCTAATAGATGGCGACGACGGGCCGAAATCCGAATGTAAAATGTTTAAAAGCTTCTAATTAGCAATTCTAAGCGATGATTTTGATAATTTAAGCATTCAATCACCGACAAACATATAATCCTTTAATCTTTTAAAATAGAAGTGCTATAAAAATCCTGCAATAATAAATATTGCCGCAGCAATTTTTTAATGGTTAAATTGATTTTAATGATTCAAATTGTAATTTACAGAGGTATTAATGGTTTAATAATAAACAATAATAGTATATTATACAGTGAGCATATAATGATGGCTATTAATCACGAGAACGAGCCGTACTAAACAAATTACAGTAATTAATAAAGTATTGAAAAATGTGTTGCCTATATTACTCACCTAACTTCACGTACATGTTTTGACAACCGACAGCTACCTTCAGATCAAAACAACCTTCATCATTTCTAATTTTGTTGATGGTCTTTTACACAGCTTACATAAAAGTTTATGTAAATTGCCATTCACAGGTAAGCGGGTTTTAAATTATGGATACGTTTTTGGTAACTTCTTGACTGATGTAATTTCAGTGGGATGACCACTGTGGGCAACGTTGGAATCGGGCTGATAATACTGGTACTTGTGTGGATACTGGCTGTGTTTGCGTTTATAACGGCGGTGAAATTCGAGAGCCACTTGGGTTGGGTTGCCTTAGGGATCGCAGTTTTGTTCACGATCGTTTTATTGCTTATACCAACTGAGAAGGAAGGCGGTGATATCGTTACGTATTCACAGGAGGTAATGTTTATTGTTTAATAACAAATGTTGTTAATGCTAACATTTTTGTTTAGAATAACACCATAAATGACATAACACTGGTATTATATTTTCGGCTGTGTAAACGATCTTTCAAATGGTAAATGGAATGCAGAATTTGAGGTTAGCTTCTGCGATTGCATTACACATATTTTAAGTAATATTTACTTTTTCACAATGTTTATAACAAAGTATTTTTACTTTAAATCCTCTACTCGAGGCTCCATTTCAGTAACAATTCAAAAATGAATTTGGTGACTGACAATGCGCAAAAAGAATGTTTACACAGCTTAAAATATAATACCTGGCTTAAATGTTTGTGAAATCCACCACACGAGTGGTATAATTTCGTTAATTTGTTTTTCGTTCCATTACAGGACATAGTCCCCGATTTTCTCATCTACAGATACACGACACTCGCGCTGCTAATAATAAATGTAACGATCCTGTCCGTATCGTTCTGCCTGATCTACTGCATCGAGCCGGTCCGGCCGAAGATAGTAACGACGTTCCGGCATGTCTCTATTTAAGCGGATCCCCTTCGGGCCCTACATAAAACGGTACCTGTCCACCACCCCGGCCCTCGGCAAGATCATTTCGGTGAAGGACGACGACGAGTTCATCGCCAAGGTCATGAACTCGGACAACCCGGTCATCGTGAACTTCCACGCCGAGTGGTGCGAGCCCTGCCACATCCTGACCCCCAAGATGAAGGAGCTGATCGAGCCCAACGAGGACATCGATCTGGTGATAGTCGATGTCGAGAGCCACGCCGACCTCGTGCTCACGTTCGAGGTGAAGGCCGTGCCGGCCGTTATCGCGGTTAAGAATGGGTTGGTCGTCGATAAGTTTATAGGTTTGGTGGATGCTAACATGATAGAGTCGTTGATAGATAAGTTGCAGAATAAGAATAAGAAGTAGGTTTAGGTTATTTTGTAGTGCATCCCTTTCGTGCAAAGCATCTGATAAGTCACTTTAACACGTTAACTGCTACAACATGGAGTTGAAGGTGACTCACGCGGCACACGAATCTCGATAAAGTGCGAGTTGTATTCGACTCGCATGGCGGTTAACGTGTTGATTAACGTAACACTTTTATTTTATTTTTATATCGACTGCTCTGTGTAAATAATAGTTCTTCCAATTATATCTCTCCAAATATATGTTAACTCGTTGTTAAAAGGTGGATTTTTAAATTTCCTTCTTTTAAATCCTTCACTTGCTGTTGCGGTTTTAAATCCATAGTCCCTTCAAATTAGACAAAAAGTTTTCAAATGGCTTTTGCATTTTTGGTAAAAACTACGCATTTTGGGCAAAAACTAATTCTATTAAAAGTTGTAGAGCGGAAAACTTCCAATCAAATGTCATTTGAATTTTCCGTTTTTCCGCTAGAGGGCGCGGAAAAAGACCAAAGTTGTGGAGCAGAAAACTTCCAATCGATAAATGTCATTTGAATTTTTCTATAATTTTCCGTTTTTTCGCTAGAGGGCGCCGAAAGTAAAGTATACATAAAGCATCTCTTCGACTAATTTCTGTTTCCCAGATCACAAAAGTAAAACTCGACACAACAATTACATATTTATTGTATATAAAATAAAATCACTTTAATAAGAAATAACAAATCCGAATATATTATTTTACCTATATACACGTTTGTACATCATTCTCTCGTACATAAATAATTGGTCCTTAAAATGTAATTTAATGTAAAAAAAGAAGGAAAACAATGCATTACACTAATGAACAATTTCTGGAGGGTTTAATCTACTGGAACATTTTGGAGCACACGCTCCTCTCCTTGAGCAAGTAACTCTGCTTCATCTTCTTCGCCGTAATCAGCTCCTGGGAGATCTTGCTGTCGTTGGGGAAGATCTTCTTCGACAGCTGTATGTCTTTCACGGCCATATCGTAGTCTTTCAGTTTTAACCTGGCCTGCCCCCGCCTGTACAGCGCTTTTCCGTTCGACGGCTCTATTTGTAATACCTAAAATGGGTTTACGAACCAAAAAGTGTTCAGGAGTTAGTTTTTGGTACGGACAAAATATTTCTATGAGGCGCCATCTCTGATTCAAGTGGTTAAAAATATTTCCTTGAGGCGCCATCTCTGATTCAAGTGGTTAAAAAATATTTCCATGAGGCGCCATCTCTGATTTAAAGAGTACTAAATGCCCTTGCTGTATATTTTGAGATAATCGTACGTGAATTGTGTATTAATTTCCAAGCAAATTGTAAACATTTCGATAGCTTGAAAAAAATATATAATCAACTTGAAAGTTTCCAAATTTACCCAAAATGCAGCCTTAATTAAGATTCTGAAAAAGTACTAAATGCCCTTGCTGTATATTTTGAGATAATAGAACGTGAATTGTTTGAATTGATTTCAAAAAAATTGTAAACATTTTAATGGCTTGAAAAAAATATATAAACAACTTGAAAATTTACCCATCATACCCAGGCATTACTACTGGCGCCATCTCTTATCCAACACCAACCCCTAGACGTAAAACGGAACTTACTTGTGTACATAAATCTACGGTGTCCTGAAACTTCTGTTTCTTGATCCTCACCACCGCCAAGTTGAGCAGCGTCTGCACCTTGATCTTCCGCAGGTCGTTGCAGTTGACCTTCATCTTCGTCTTCGCCGCCCACTCGATGTACCGCAGCGCCTTCCTGTACTTCCTGTCCGAGTCCAGGTACTTGCTGTTGTTGAAGAAGTAGTTCCCGGCGTCCTTGATCGTGTACAGCATGCTCTTAACGTTGAGATCGTTGGGGGGTTCAAAGTCGGCCGGCCACGGGGGGAAGGTGTCGCCCGTCTCGTCGTCTTCGTTGATGTTGAAGTCCTCGCCCGGGAGGATCTCCCCGCAGGATGTTATCGTGCAGTCCTGAAAGAAATATTTTTTAGAATTGCAGGATGTTATAGTATAGTCCTGAAAAGATTCATTTTTAGGTTAATTGCAGGGTGTTATGGTGCAGTCCTGTAAAGACACATGAAAAATACTAATTTTGACAGTACAAAATACTACTTTTGACAGCGGAAACATACAATTTTTGACAATTCAAAAATGTTGAAAAAACTACTTTTATTAGCTCAAAAATACTGTTTTTGACAGCTGAAACATACTATTTTTAACAGCTGAAAAATACTAATTTTCAACAGCTGAGGAATACCATTTTTGTCAGCTGATACATACCATTCCTGACACATGAAAAATACAATTTTTGACAAAAAATACTATTTTTGACAAAAAAATACTATTTTTGACAGTAAAAATAAATACTACTTTTGACAGCAAAATATACTACTTTTGACAGCTGCAAAATACAATTTTTGACAATTCAAAAATGCTGAAAAAAACTATTTTTATTAGCTCAAAAATACTGTTTTTGACAGCTGAAACATACCATTGTTGACAAACGAAAAATACTATTTTTGAGAAAAAAATACTATTTTTGACAAAAAAATGCTATTTTTGACAGTAAAAATACTACTTTTGACAGCAAATCATACTACTTTTGACAGGTGAAAAATACAATTTTTGACAATTCAAAAATGTTGAAAAAAACTATTTTTATTAGCTAAAAAATACTGTTTTGACAGCTAAAACATACCATTGTTGACACACGGAAAATACTATTTTTGACAGCTGAAAAATACTATTTTCAACAGCTGGGGATTACCATTCTTGATAGCCAAAAAATACGACAGTATTCCGACAGTTGAAACATCTAAAAAATAGAATTTTTGACAACAATAATTTTTATTTTTGACAACAAAATATACAGGTGTTGACAGCTGAAAAATGCCATTTTTGAAGGTTAAAAAATGTCAAAACATGCTGCTTTTGATAGCTGCAAAATACAATTTTTGGCACCTGACAAATATCATTTTTGACAGCTGAAAAATTGCATGTTTCACAGCTGAATAAAATAGCTGAAAAATACCATTCTTGATAACGTCAACACACTATTATTGATAACTGAATCATACCATTATTGTCAGCAAAAAAAATAAATTTTAGACAACAAAAAGTACACGTTTTGACAGCTGAAAAATGCCATTTTGACAATTAAAAAATGACCAAAAATGCTGCCTTCGATAGGTGAAAAATACCATTTTTATAGGCGAGAAATACCTTTTTTGACAGCTGAAAAATATCATTTTTGACAGTTGAATAATACATTTCTCAACAGCTGAAAAACACCATTTTTAACAGCTGAAAAATAACATTCTTGACAACTGCAACAAACCATTATTGACAACTGTAACAAACCAATATTCAGCTAGAAAATACAATTTTTGACAGCTGTAAAATGCCATTTTTGACAATTAAAAAATGTCAAAAAATGCTGTTCTTGACAGCTGAAAAATACAGTCAGCTAAAAAATACAATATTTCACAACACAAAAAATACAATTTTTGACAGCTGTAAAATGCCATTTTTGTCAATTAAAAAATGTCAAAAAATACTGTTCTTTACAGCTGAAAAATACTATTCTTATAGGTGAGAGATACCTTTTTTGACAGCTGAAAATTACCATTTTTGACTACTGAAAAATATCATTTTTAACAGTTGAATAATACTCTTTTTAACAGCTGAAAAATACCATTTTTAACAACTGAAAAATACCATTCTTGACAACTGCAACAAACCATTATTGACAGCTGAAAAATGCCATTTTTGACAGTTGAATAATACACTTCTTAACAGCTGAAACACGAGGCACCATCTCTGACTTAAAGGATTTTGATATTGCTTAGATCAGAACGTTGATGAAAAATACAAGTTTTTGACCTTGGGAGAGACGGCAAGAGGCGACATCTCTGATTTAAAATGTTAAAAAACGTTTTTTTCATATCGTTGCTCATCCCATGACAAAAGTTTCAATTATTAAATTAAAGAAGGCAAAATTCTTTACATTTTTTTTTTGTGAGTCTTAGATGTAATGAGTTACAGCGGCGGAAAGAAGAAGAAAAATAGTTAAACTCCCCACTGGTGTTATTTTGTTTTAATTATTTCTGACCCGCAAAAGGTGGGTTAGAAATTATTTTGGTAAAGGTTACTTAGGTCAGAACCTTGATGAAAAACCCAAGTTTTCGACCTCGGGAAAGACCGCGCGAGGCGCCATCTCTGATTTAAGTTGTTAAAAAATGTTTTTTTCGTATCATTCCTCATCCTATGAGAATGCTTTCAATTATCAAGTTAACACGTTGATCGCTTTGTCAGTCACCGGTGACTCACACTGAAGTATTCCAATTGGGCCACGTCAGTCACCGATGACGTACAGTGAGTGTCACGAGTTCAATTAAATGAGCATATTTTTACTCATTTTATAAAATAAAACTTAAAAACAAAGAAAACTTTTTTGACATTACTTGTTGGCAGCCAATGTGTTAATGGAGACAAAATACTTTACATTTTTTTGTAAGTCTTAGATGTAATGAGTTACAGCGGAAAATTCAGTCGGTGGAGATTTTTGCCCTACAAAAGATGGGCAAACTGGCTCCAAACTGACTGACTGGACTATACAAGGCCGATTACAACTACACCATTAACGGATTTTGGATTTTTCATCAAGCCATCAAAATCATTTCTGTTCCACCTTTTGTAGATCTTTTTTGTCTCTACTGACTTAAGTATACGCTGCCAATCTCAACCATACCATTAACGGATTGTCCTCATTCCTCGGCACCTTCGCCATCTCTCGTACGATGTCGAAACCCTTTCTGACGTATCCGAAGGCGACGTTCGTACCGTCCAGGTGCAGACACGGGGTCAGGGTTATGTAAAACTGCGACGTGTTCGAATTCGGCCCGTTGTTGGCCATGCCCACCGCGCCCTCCAGGTGCTGAAAAAGTGAAATTTTGAGACGCAAACCTTAACGGGAGATATTTTGTTCAAAATTACAAGAAATTAAATTTTGATACACAAATTGACATTTTTGTTGAAATTTTCGAAATTACAAGAAAACACTTCCTTGAAGTTGGTTCTTAGTGCAATCATCATCAAGTTGCAATGGTGCTGCTTCAAGCACAAATCGGGACTCACCTGCAAAATAAAGTTTTCGTCCTCGAAAGCTCCTCCATAAATACTAGAACCGCCCGTGCCGTCCATATGGACGTCGCCTCCTTGCACCATGAATTCTGGAATGACTGCAAAAATAGAAAACTATAAACTGATGTACCGATTGGGTCGATTATATTTTTCACTGATTTTGGAAACTCAAAATTCAGCGAACTGCAAAAAAAAACTCAACCGAACTTTGATCGAAAATTGACCATAGTTTTCGTGCGTCAGAAGAATTAAAAAAAATTCATAACGGTTTTTAATGACGGGAAAAAGCCTGTAATTATTTTTCCGAAAAAAAATTTTTTGGTCATTTGATGATTTTCGCGATTTTTTCTATAGTAATACTCAAAATGTTGGCTCTCAGAAAAATTTGAAAAAATTCATGACGGTTCTTAATGACGGGAAAAACGTGTAAAGTAACTATTTTTCCGAAAATTTTTTTTTTGGTCTGATGATTTTAGCCGTTTTTCCCAATGTCTCAGAAAAATTTGAAAAAAATCATGACGGTTTTTATTGACGGCAAAAAGGGTGTAAAGTAAAAAAAATGTTTTGCTCATTTCATTATTTTCGCCATTTTTTTCCATAGAAAAAATGCATGCAAAAAATGTAGGGTCACAAGAAAAAAAAAGGCAACTAATTAAATAATTCCAAAATTTATTTCAATGAAAACACAATGTCAGGGCTGACGAGGTGAAAAATTTAAACCTAAATCAGAGATTAGGATGGCAACAAATACCGCCGACGGACGTCACTCTTTATCCCGCTTTCAGCTCGCTGGTGCTGTCCTTGTGCTTCCAGCACTTGAAATTGAACCACTTCCTCCTGGAATTCCCGTCGGAGTCGCACCCCATCACCCCCTCCCCCTCCATCGAACCGTCCTCGCTGGGCGGCGATTTCGAAGCGTCCGATTCGGCGGGCGCACACCCCCGGCGGGAATCCGGGTAAATGGATTCCTCCGGGACGGGCTGGGCTGGTCTCGAGGCGACATCTTCGGCATTTTTGGCGGTGCTGGTGGTCGCCGATTTGGACTGCACCCCGCGGCTCGAGCTGTTCGTTTTGTCGCTATCGGAAGAACCGTTATCCTCTTGGTTGACGGAGAACGATATTCTGGAGTTGTTGTTCGTCTTGTCGACACCGGTAGTTGCGTTGACGTCTTGTTTGCTAGAGGGCAATTTTCTGGAGGCGTTTGCTTTGTCGGCATCGGAAATTGCGTTGACGTCTTGTTTGCTGGAGGGCAATCTTTTGGAGGCGTTTGCTTTGTCGGCATCGGGAATTGCGTTGACGTCTTGTTTGCTGGAGGGCAATCTTCTGGAGGCGTTTACTTTGTCGACATCGGAAATTGCGTTGACCTCTTGTTTGGTGGAGGACAATTTTCTAGTGGCGTTTGTTTTGCCGACGTCGGAAGTTGCGTTAACCTCTTGTTTGCTGGAGGACAACCTTCTCAAGGCGTTTGCTTTGTCGACATCGGAAATTGCGTTGACGTCTTGTTTGCTGGAGGGTAATTTTCTGGAGGCGTTTGCTTTGTCGGCATCGGAAATTGCGTTGACGTCTTGTTTGCTGGAGGGCAATCTTCTGGAGGCGTTTGCTTTGTCGGCATCGGAAATTGCGTTGACGTCTTGTTTGCTGGAGGGCAATTTTCTGGAGGCGTTTGCTTTGTCGACATCGGAAATTGCGTTGACGTCTTGTTTGCTAGAGGGCAATTTTCTAGAGGCGTTTGCTTTGTCGGCATCGGGAATTGCGTTGACATCTTGTTTGCTGGAGGGCAATCTTCTGGAGGCGTTTGCTTTGTCGACATCGGAAATTGCGTTCACTTCTTGTTTCCCGGGGGGCAATTTTTTGGAGGAAGTCGTGTCGGTATTCGTTCTGTTGTCATCGGAAAACACGTCATCCTCCTCTTTGCAGATAAACGATTTTCTGGAGGAAATCGAGTCGGTATTCGTTTTCTCGTCAACGCAAAATGTGTTGCCCCTTTGTTTGCAGGAAAACTGTTTTCTAAAGTTGTCATCAGAAAATATGTCATCCTCTTCTTTGCAGATGAACGATTTTCTGGAGGAAATCGAGTCCGCATTCGTTTTCTCGTCATCGCAAAATGTGTTGCCCCTTTGTTTGCAGGAAAACGGTTTTCTAAAGTTGTCATCGGAAAATACATCCTCTTCCGTGCAGGTAAACGATTTTCTGGAGGCAATCGAGTCGGTATTCGTTTTGTAGTCGTCGGAAAACCCGCTATCCCCTTCATTGCAGGAAACCCATTTTCCGGAGGCAATCGAGTTGCTCGCTTTGCCGTCGTCGTAAAACGCGCTATCCTCCTCTTTGCACAAAAATGATTTCCTGGAGGCGATCGAGTCGGTGGTATTCGTCTTGTCGTCATCGCAAAACGTGTTATCCTTTTGTTTGCAGGAGAACGGTTTTCTGAAGTTGTCACCGCAAAATGTGGTATCCTCCTGTTTGCAGAACTGTTTCCTGGTGGTAATCAGGCCGCAAACCGGGCACGAGTATTTGGTGATTGTGATGTTGATCTTGTCCGGGGAGTAGACTTTCTGATTCACGATGGTGTCTTGTGACGCGCACGAATAGTTCGCTTTCTCGTCGATGATGCGTTTGCAGTTTCGCGTCCTAGTTCGGGCATTGTCGCAACATCCACTATCCGGACGGCAAAAGTTGGGACGGTACGTGCCGCAGTGGCTGCAGATGACTTCGTCCATTTTTCCACTTCCGCCGCTGTTAGATTCGGAAGAATCAATCGAAGTGCGGTTGATCGTATGATGGCACGAGGAGCACTCGCACGGCTCGCAATTCTTAAAAACGGTTAGCGTATACCCAGGTCCGTAATCAGTTCGAGTTACCTGTTGTGGAAGATGCAATAAGTCTGAGTTTGGTGTGAATGTTTTATAAGTACCTGAGGAAGAACAATTGTTTCCATTGTTTGTATCTTTAACTGGTATATCGTCACAGGCACATTTAACGTCTTGCTCGCAAGTGCAGCTCTTATGCGGCGACCGCCGCCGCGGCGACTTGTTTCGGCAGCACGGCACAGTGGGGCAACACTTCACAGGCGGGCAACACTTCGGGGGAGGGCAACACTTCGGAGGAGGGCAACACTTCGGGGGAGAACAACAGCCCACGGGGGGGCAACACCCCGCGGGCGGGCAACACCCCACGGGCGGACAACACCCCGCCGGGGGGCAACACCCCGCGGGCGGGCAGCACCCCACGGGCGGGCAACACCCCGCGGGCGGGCAGCACCCCGCTGGGGGGCAACAGCAGTGCCGCTTGCACCCGCCGCAGCAGCACTTTTTTTTCTTCGGCGGCTTGCACGTGCACCTCGGCAGGGGGCACCTGGGCAGGCAGGGGTTGCACTTGGGCGCGCACGGGTTGCACCTCGGCGGGTTCGAGGGGCAGCAGAGCTCGTCGGGGGGGCAGGGGTCGCAGCGCGGCAGCGGCGGGCAGTTTATCCAGCGCACCATCTCCTGACACTTTTGCTCGACCTTCGACGGCGTGTCGAGGAACTCCACCTGCCAGCCGACCGGCTCCGGGCACGGGCAGTCCGGCGTCTCGGAGACCCAGGCCAGGCCGAAGCGGCCCTTCACTTTCGGTATGGGGTCGCAGGTGAAGCAGCCGTTGCTGTCGACCGTCAGGGCGTCGTCAGCGCGGCAGCACGACATGTCTAATCCTCGTTAATCGACGGATCTTTGTGTTTTTGATCACGGGAATTTTTTCATTCTTCTTTTACTTTTGACTTATTATAAATAATTGTTTTGCATGGCAAGCTCAATTAATTTTTTGACAACTGTGGGGGTTCCGTCGCGGCGGAAGCTGCACCCTCGGGGGGTAAATAATAAACGAAGTTGCTCCGTATATAACTGAATCAAAAGTGTGAACATGCCTTCGACAGGGATCGAACCTGCAACCTCCAGATCTCCGGTTTGGGATGCTACCAGTTGCAACACATAGGCCACAGTTTCTCTCCCGCCAGAGTACACGTTCACACTTCCAATTCAACAATTTTTAGATTTTGTAGGCGACGGTCGAGGGCGATAAACCATCGAATATACTTGAAGCGTTGAAGGCGCATTAATTCCCAAAAACACCGACTCGGGCACGGCAGGTTAGCGCTTAGTATCGCCCTCGACCGTCGCCTACAAAATCTAAAAATTGTTGAATTGGAAGTGTGAACGTGTACTACTCTGTTGGGAGAGAAACTGTGTGGCCTCTGTGGTGCAACTGGTAGCATCCCAGACCGGAGATCTGGAGGTTGCAGGTTCGATCCCTGTTGGAGGCATGTTTACACTTTTGATTCAGTTATATACGGAGCAACTTCATTTATTATTTATTTCATTATATTAATACTCCGTAATTCGGGAAACCATCGAATATGCTTTTTAGTGTGTCCGCTCAGGCCGTGGCCAGGCTCCCACATACCTTCCTTGTGACGGAGTCCGTTTGATTGCCCTTCCGGATCGCGACTTGCTTGTCGGTTCGGTCTCGCTCTGCTCCTTCGAGGCGGGTTAGCTTGTGTCCTCGCGTTGCTTTCTACGAATGCTGGTTTGACTCACTCCGTATAAGTCGTGACTGGCTGTTCGTTTTTCCTAATTGTCACGGCGTTGTTGCTCCATTTGATGACATCGTATGGTGGTTGCAACGATTTTGGCATCGTGTCTATCCTGATGAATACGTGTGATGCGTTCGCCAGGTTTCGCTTTGCTGTGATCGGCAGTCTGTGTGGGCTTGGTCGATTTTATGACCTTTTTAACCCTTAAATGCATCGTGTTGCCATCTGGCAACACATGTATTTTCTAGCTCTACATTCACTGCAGGAATGTTTGGATGTTTTTTTCGGCTTTTTGCCAAAAGGTAACAGACCGCTCACAAGTATTTGTAAACGGTGCACACCATTCATGCGTCGTGGATTTTTTAATCGCAAATAATGCGCCTCAAGATGTAAGGCAAGACCAATTTGGATATTGGCCGATACATGTACATAGATACCAAAATGCTACTTAGGATTCTCTCGTGTCAAATGCGAAAAATGTGGAGTCGGACCGTTTGAAGAATTTTTTCGTGAAATAACTACTAATACGTATTACACAGTAACAAAATGCGCACTGTAGCCATTTGGCAACATGAGATAATTTTGTAAAAAAAAATTTTTTCCTTATTTTTCCCTTAATATACACTCTTTTTTTTAGTAATGTCTGATAACGTAATTTTCGGGTTCTATCTTTGGTGTTTCTGGTCTGGTGGACAGTATTTCTCCGGGGAGTCGCAGTGTTTCTCCGTATACCATCTCTGTAGCTGTCGCCTTAATGTCTTCCTTCCAAGCCGTCCAGATGCCTAACAGAACGATGGGTAATGCGTCCGTTCATGGCTCGTCGGTGTGACACATTAGTGCGGATTTCAGTTGCCTGCGAAATCTTTCCACTAATCCATTTGCTTGTGGATGGTAAGCTGTTGTTCTTATTCGTTTGAAACCGATAGGAACGTCTCCTCGAGCTGTTTGAATAACTGAGATTCGAATTGACGTCCTTGATCCGGTGTCCCGTACCTGGTTATCCAATGTGTGACAAATAATTTGGCTACCGTGTTAGCTTCGATCGGGATAGCTTCTGGCCACCTGGTGAATCGGTCTACACATGTCAAAATTTATTTTTTTCTGATTGAAACAATATTGAGTGATATTGCCTTAGTTACGATATGTCACACACACTTATATTTCTTGGATAGCTTTCAGTTTGCTGTCCAGTGGTTTCTTTCCTTCTTCGAAAACCCTGTATCCCAGAAAAGATATTTCGCGTGTGCCAAACGATTTATTTTTATTTTGGCTGTATTTTAAGGGGGTAAACTCAGATTGGGATGATTCCTTTTCGAACCCTTCAACCCCCGAACAAAAAAATATGTTTTTGGGCCAAAAAACGTCCAACTTTGGCAACTTGTACCGAGTTGGAAAAAATGTGTCGACTCGATCCACCAAAAGGGTATTGAAATGTGTTCAATTACCTGTGCAGGACTCAAAAAACGATTTGGCACAAAGTTATGGGTGTTTGAAAAAAGTGCATTTTGTGGTTTTTTGACTCACAAGTTCGAAGTTTTTCGACGAAATTGTTTTCATTTTTACGAATGAAGTTTTTACCCCCGAAAGTAGAGCCAAAATGGGATTTTTTCCCGAAAGAATAATCCAATTTAGTTGAAAAGTCGCCGAGTTATGTGCGAAAAACCTCAAAATGCACTTTTTTTTCAAACACCCATAACTTGGTGCTAAATCATCGTAGGAACTTCGTTCTTCGAGTCCTGCACAGGGAATTGATCAAATTTTAATGCCTTTATGGTGGATCGAGTCGACAAAATTTTTCCAACTCCGTACACATCATCAAAGTTGGACATGGTATCCTGAAAAAAAAATTTTTTTTCACAGGGGTGCTAGAGGGGGGGGGCGGAAGGGGTTACGCTTAAGTTCGCATGCATGACTTTAAAGAAGACACTTCAAAATTTTTCGCCCTCAAAAATTCATCAATTTCGATTGAAAATACGCCGAGTTATGGCGGTTTGAAAATGGTTCTAACCCCGCGTATTGCAGCGCCACGTCATATCGGTGGCCCTGGTACGAAACTAAAAATGTGTTAAATGTTGTATACATAGTCGCCTATCGAGTAAAGTTTATCTATGCCTAAAAAAGTTTTTTTTTTTGTGGCTTAGGAAACTGGTCCATTCCGCCAGAGTTTTAAATTAACTGTATATATTGATTTCTAATTATGTATTATATATATACTCAATTATATATTATATAATGATTGGGGGGACATACACTAGACATCCATGGACCCGCACGGCCCGAACTCCTTCATTCCGAAAAAGTGACCGCACGGATGGCATTCGAACCCACGACCACGAGGCCCGTAAGCAGGAGCTCTACTCACTAGGCCACCGTGGCCCCCTGCCTAAAAAAGTTATTTGCAGAAGACTTGTTTTAATGAATAAAAATCGAAGGCAAACACCATGGCCTCCTTTACTAAGACTTACTTCGATGAAACCGCGTTCCCTTGTAGCACAGTTTAGAACGCCCGTCTCCCCTCTCTCCGGTGCACAGACATCGAAAGTTTTCCACCGTCTTCGGCACCACGTTCTTGAACAATTCTATAATGATCCTTCCTACTGCAAAATAAATGCAAGAATTACATCCCAATAAAAAATACCCAGCAAAACAAATCAATAAATCAATTCTGTTTACACCAACTGCTTTATAATAAAACGGTTGGGTAATAATGATAACGCTTAATAATACACTTCGATCCAATTATACACTTAGTAAACAATTTTATATATAGAAATAATTAATGGAATCAATAACAGAAAGATTACAAAATTATTGATTAACAATAAATTTGAGACAACCTCACTTGTTGCAGATGCATTAAATAAACTTGTTGCGTAGAAATCGGCATTAGACTTTCGCTATTTTTTTATTAGCAACTATCCATCAAATCAAAAAAAATATATGCCGTTTGAAAGACAATTTAACCCAGGATCGGTCACGCTACAAGCGTTTTGCTTACGCGTCCATAGAAAAGTTTGTTAGTAATACACGTTTGTTTTTTGTGTGCATTTTTATTTAATAAAGTTGTGTTAAAATAGGCCTACTTTCTTTTATATATAAATGATTAATTTTCAAAAATAAAAAAAATGTGCATTAAACATCTATAAATGTATGTGAGCAAAATGCGAACGCGCGACCGATTACGTTACAAACTAAAGCGCAACCAATGCCGGGTTAACATCTTCACGCCCAGGTCGCCACATGTGGCGACAAGCAAAAAAAAAGATATTTTACAAATAAAATAAAAAATACCGCTTTAGCGCCATCTATGGAATATTTTTTCATATTTTTTTGCAAAAATGAGTTTATGACAGTTGAATAATATTACGTAGAAAACCGTAACAACAACAAAAAAGTAATTTTTCAATAAACCCTGGATTATGCTATAACCCAATTAAAGTAGCATGGGCGCGAAGTGGTTAATATGCTTTCAATATAGGTTAAAATTTATCAAGAGTGCTCATAGTTTATATTAGTTTCTAAAAAGAAGAAAAGTTTATACAGGGCCGATTTCTACGCACGCAAGTTTATTTAACTGATTATCGATCACAAGATAAAAAAAAATTTGAAAAAAAAATCACGATCACAATACTTTCTAGTACTTCGTAATGGAGAAAGTAAAGAGTGTTAAAAGTACAATAAGTTAAAGGTTTCACATGTTTACGAAGTATTCTTTTTATATTATGCGACATAACACTACAGTAACGTTAAGTAAAATGTTTTGTATTTACATGATTGTATGGTTAACACATAATTACTTTCGTAATCGACCACCGCAGATCAATAAACAATTTGGATGCTTAAAAGCACCTGCCTCCAATTATATTCACCGGATGAATGACAATTAAGTTTAAATATAGTCCTCAAGGATACCCTTCGAAAGATCATTATTAAAGGCCCCAATAATCGGAGCACACACGCAACAACCGAAAGGCGGACAAAACACGCTCGGTGTTTGTTTATTTTCGAAAACTAACCTTTTTCCGCCCCGATTTGGATGTCCAGGTAAACGAAAACATTGGCCCCGTTCTCTTCCTTCGTGTCCGCACTCATGCTTCACTGTCCTGGCATCGAATCCGAACGTAGACGTTAGCTCAATCGAAATTGCACATTGCAGTCCCTTTTAATATGCATCCAGGCATTTGCACAATTCCGAGACCGCTGCTACCGAAGTAAACAAAAGATAGCGCTGAATACATTTGGGTACCGGCTTTACGGACGTGTACGGCTAGAAAATTATGTAAATTTAAAAACTTACGATGAAATTAGTTGTAGTTTATATTAATGGAAACAGCGTTAAAAGAGGATAATAACATTCCACATTTGCGACAACTAGCACAAATTAAATTATAAATTGATATTGCACGCAATAAAGGTAGCGCCATCTAGCTGTGTTCGCAGTAATTAAATCTATTGAAAGTGCATTTCAAGACATACAACCTCAGCTAACGCTGTTTCAGCGGCGGCTCGTGGATTTCCGTAGGTGAGGCAAAGACAAAGATGCCGCGTGCGCTGCACTACTTGCTCTAATAGAGGAAGCAAAAATTCCGTTGCTTTTTCGGTCAAATTTTCTTCCGTTGCCTCACCACGCCGCTGCGCTATTTCCGTTCATGTAAACTTTAAATGCAATTCATTTAATATATATTATATCTTTATAAACAGACTGATAACAACAGTACTTAATTATAAATATATTATAAGAATTAATTAAATGTTTAAGAATTCGTGGCGCCACCTAGACATTATACGCAGCAACTAAATAAATCCATTGAAAGTACATTTCAAGATAACCTGACTTGAGGCTGATGTAACCTTTCTTTTTCTATATACTTATGGACTGCTATTCCCCTCCATTTCCCATATGATCACTGCTCCAAAAATTGTCCGCGAGCTAGAGACCGATAATTAAATGTTTTAGAATTAGTGGCGCCACCTAGACTTTATACGTAGCAACTAAATAAATCCATTGAAAGTACATTTCAAGATAACGTCACTTAACGCTGTCTCCATTGATGCAAACTTTCTTTGACTATATACTTATGGACTGCTAATCCCCCTTCATTTCCCATATAATCACTGCTCTAAAAGTTGTCCGCGAGCTGGAGCCCGATAATTAAATGTTTAAGAATTCGTGGCGCCACCTAGACTTTATACGCAGCAACTAAATAAATCCATTGAAAGTACATTTCAAGATAACCTCATTTAACGCTGTTTCCATTGATGTAAACTTTCTTTGATTATATACTTATGGACTGCTATGCTCCATTTCCCATATGATTACTGCTCCAAAAGTTGTCCGCGAGCTGGAGCCCGATAATCAAATGATTACGAATTCGTGGCGCCACCTAGACTTTATACGCAGCAATTAAATAAATCCATTGAAAGTACATTTCAAGATAAACTTAGTTAACGCTGTTTCCATTGATGTAAACTTTCTTTAACTATATACTTATGCATATATATGATCACTGCTCTAAAAGTTGTCCGCGAGCTGGAGCCCGATAATTAAATGTTTAAGAATTCGTGGCGCCACCTAGACTTTATACGCAGCAATTAAATAAATCCATTGAAAGTACATTTCAAGATAAACTCAGTTAACGCTGTTTCCATTGATGTAAACTTTCTATGACTGTATACTTATGGACTGCTATGCTCCATTTCCCATATGATCACTGCTCCAAAAGTTGTCCGCGAGCTGGAGCCCGATAATTAAATGATTAAGAATTCGTGGCGCCACCTAGACTTTATACGCAGCAATTAAATAAATCCATTGAAAGTACATTTCAAGATAAACTCAGTTAACGCTGTTTCCATTGATGTAAACTTTCTTTGACTATATTCTTATGGAATGCTATTCCCCCTCCATTTCCCATATGATCACTGCTCCAAAAGTTGTCCACGAGCTGGAGCCCGATAATTAAATGTTTAAGAATTCGTGGCGCTACCTAGACTTTATACGCAGCAACTAAATAAATCCATTGAAAATACTTTTCAAGATAATCTAACTTAACGCTATTTCCATTGATGTAAACTTTCTTTGACTATATACTTATGGACTGCTATTCCCCCTCCATTTCCCATATGATTACTGCTCCAAAATTATCCGCGAGCTGGAGCCCGATAATTAAATGTTTAAGAATTCGTGGCGCCACCTAGACTTTATACGCAGCAACTAAATAAATCCATTGAAAGTACATTTCAAGATAACTTAACGTTGTTTCCATTGATGTAAACTTTTTTTGACTAATACTTATAGACTGTTATTCCCCCTCCATTTCCCATATGATCACTGCTCCAAAAGTTGTCCGCGAGCTGGAGCCCGATACAAGTCCCGCCCCGGAGCCGAAAATGGAGCGTAATTTAAAAACCAATTTAGTAACATACCGCAACTATTTAGTGTCCCGCCGCGCCACCGTTGCTTGGAGACACACATGACGCGGTTCATAAGTATATAGTCAAAGGTTTTGAGTATATTGGGTTGCCTATGACAAATTATAACGAGATTGCAATCATTGTTATATTAATAAACTTACCGGTTACGAAATAAGTTATAAATATTCTTAAAACTGTCCCACAACATGCCCACTTTGAATTCAGCAATTAACTTTTAATTTTTTATAATTAACAAACATGTCTTATAACTTATAACCTTCACGATAATAATGGTCTCTCCTGCAAAAAGATGAAGCGTTCTAATGGTTTTGAAAATAATTTTGGAAAGAAGTTGAAATTGGACGAAGATCTAGACGATATATGGGGTGACGATCCGGACATAGACGACATAGAGGATTGCATCTTGAAAGCCACACAAGACTGCGAGAGAGAGGTTAGTAAAAAAAAGTGTATTTATAGGTTAGAATCAAATAAAAATTTAACAATTAAAACGAAGAAGATTTAAAGAATTTAAAGCATGAACGCAGTTATTTTCATAAATATTTGTTCGTTCAACACCACCTTGGGATATCTGCAATAATTGTCAAGCTCAAATTGATTTAATATATATTCGAATCTTAAGAGAAAATGTGATTTGTAATCTTGTATCCACAGAACAAAGAAAATGATTGTTAATTGTTGCGTTTGCCTGTGCAATGGCGCAACCTGCAGGGGGGCTCTGGGACCTAGCCCCACACCAAAACCCATTAATTAAACCATTAAAATTTAATGAGAGAATAATGGATTGATTGATTTAAATAATAAGTTTAAAATTTAACAAGAATAGTGGATTGATGAGGTATTTAAAAAAATTGCATTAATAATTTTTCTTTATTAGGTAGTGGCTCAACAAAACACCTCAATCGCTCCATCGTACGGCGCCTTCAAATTCAACCAACCGATCTCGTCCACGCAGGCCAGGCTCAACGAAAGTTGTCGCCTGGCCGGGGAAAATGGAACCGCGCAGGATGGCGGGGCGGGCTTGGAACAGAAGCTGCGAACGCTGCTCACCGTGAAGGAGGGCGAGGTGTCGATACTCAGGATGCAGCTGAAGAAGACCACGGAGAGGCTGGAGGGGGAAATCGCGAGGACGCAGAGGGAGCTGAGCGAGAAATTGAACGTCACGCACAGGGAGAAAGAGGAGGCCGTGACTAAACTGGATTTAAAGGTGAGAATGAATTAAATAAACATTAACAATTATTATCGATGGTTATGGAACTGTAATGGTGTATAATATCGAAATAAAACACTTAAAACTGTTTATTTGATATACAGGGTGAGTTTTTTTCGGTGTCCTCTATGGGGATCTCAGAAACTATAAGAGATGGAGAGACGGTTAAATGGGAAAAGAAGTGCAGTTTTACGAGCCCGATAAAATAACACTTTCAAAGTTTTCAAAAAAGTGAAGGGTAACTGGATATTTTGAAAAATGTAAAAAGTGTCAATTTTTTCAAATAAATATATCTCGGTTATCGTGACAGATAGAAAAAAACTGTAAACGACAAAGTTGTAGATAATGTTATGCAGCTTAATAAAATAAATTCAGAAAAATTCAAACGCCATTATTTTCCGAGATATGACGCAAACTTACATTTTTTTAAATGGAAACCATAGTTGGTTATAACCTCATTCGAAAGACAATTTTTTTCTCTTTAATCCATATATCACATATGACATAGTTATTTCTAAAAATAAGTGAGTTACAATCATTTTTAAGTTTTATTATAAATCAAAAAATAGTTGGCCATGAAAAAGATGAAAGTAAAACAATTGCAGATGTTTATATCAACAATAAATTATTGTAATTATTATTTTTATAGAGATAAACAAAGTTGACAAAAAACAACATAACATGAGCTCTGGGAACGGTCAATCACGTGCTTATTTTTCAAAATTTCGAAAAATGTTTTATACAAAAGTTGTGTATAATAGTGAGCTGCACGCCCTAAAAATATTTAAATTTATACAGGGTGTCTCATAACAACGTTACAGACCAAACTTATGTTTTTTTAAATGAAACACCCTGTATTTTTTGTCATTTTTGAATTGTATGGAGCAAATAAAGGTGAGTTACTTCGATACTCCCTATACCTATTGTTTGCCGTTTTCGAAATATTTGAAGATTTGTTGAAATGCATGGTCTGGGTGAAATTTTATTTTTGCCCCAGTGATTGACGTTGAACGATTAAAATCATTTTAATTATTTTCTTGAAGGTTCGAACTATAGAGCCAACCATGATTTCATGCAAAAAATTATACAGGGTGATAAAAAAATGCGGTAGAAAAACCCAACTTATAAAGTTGAATAACTTCGTTTTTTTCAAATGGCACACCCTGTATTTAGTAACGTATTCTCAAATAGAATCCAAGTAGAATATATTGCAGCTTAAACTCTTATTTCAGAATTTGGAGTTGGCTAATTTCAAGAGGAAACTACTCGATGTGCAGAAGAACGCCACGAGGGATTTGATGAGCCAATCAATTTCTAGGAGTAAAGTCATTAACAAGTAAGTGCATTTTTGCTTTCTCCCGAGTATGGGAAAATATCGAGACCGCGTAATTAATAATAATTTTTTTTGTCACGGATATATCCTTTTTTGTTTCTGTATCTGAAAAACCAACAAAGAAATTGAAATGTAACTTTGAACTTAAGTTTTATTTGGAAACAACAAATGGAAACAGGAATGAAATATTAACGTTGGTGTTGTAATCCATGATTACTGGGTAATTGGTGTAATAAAATGACGTACGTCTCGGTGTTTAGTTAAAATTTTATTTTTCTGAACTGGTTTCGGATATTAATCCATCTTCAGCAGAAATATTAACACATTACATTATTTTTACAAAGTTTGTATTAATGTTTTTCTTTACAGCACAGTCCTTGATAACGTGGAAAAAAATTACAATCACAGGCTGGAATCAGTACACCGAGATTGTAAGTACGATTTATAAAAAAATCAAAACCAGTAAACCAACAAAATATGCTAATATTCCATACTCAACTACGTTTGCAACAAAACTGAAAATAAGTTTAGCATTTGACATGTTAAAACTTGCATGACACGCCTGTTCGTTATTTCAAATACACCCTGTATTTCATAGAATTTATCCTGGACACATGTTGTAAATTACGAAAAGAATAGTTTTTTGTTATCATAGACTACCGTTTTTGTCATAACTGCTGTGAGTTTATTGAAAAGCACCATTAAATTTTTGTATTTTTTTTTTCTAGCGTATCCTTTAAAACACATCACGAAATCCCCGATATTCAAACCGTCAACTGAGGACCGGTTAGAGATAGCGGACGTTTTTAAGAACGACGGCTTTGGAAGTGCAATCGGCGGAGAAAATAATGAAGCCGCTCAAAATTTGGTGGCGCACGGTGATACCAAACTCGAGGAAATTTTTCCCGAAATAGGTGTGCTCTTGAATTGCAATGAGGACGAGTTGGAACTACGTGACGATTGCACCGGTAAGGTTAGTGCTTTATAACTACTAATGAACTAATCAATTCCTAACATGTGTGCCAACTGAAATTTTTTTAAATAAAAAGTCATGGCACACTCGAGGTTTTTTTTTTTAATGAACGTACGGTATTAGGTTGAACTATTATTTGTAGATAATTAACTCGCGTAAATTACCCGTACTTTGCTTTAATGGTTGAATATTTTAAGTTGGTAATACTATTCCTTCAATTGCTGGATGAAATTTGGGAATATCTGAGGGAACTGGATGTGCAAATTAAGGAGGACCACATCAGGAGGTGGGACATTGAATATTTGAACGACACCGAGGAGATATTGAAGACCGAGAGGACGTTCTTTGATCCTTTGTAAGTCTACAACGTTTTTATACCGCGTGTTCGATAAAAAACGCCCAACGCCATAAATCTGTTATTTATTGACCGATTTGAATGAAATAAAAAAGGAAATCAATGGTAGTTTAAATACTAACAAATGACATCGATATTGATTTTTTTCAATAATAACTTCATTGTCAAATGATGGCCAACTTAAAATTTTTAAATGGCAGCATATAATGTTTTAATTTTTTTACATTCGACATTATTTTTCTGAATCCAATAATGCCCAATATGTTGTTTTTCGTTCAATATTTTGGTCGAAAAAAATTAAAATAAAAATAAAATAAATTAATATAATTAGCGTGCCTTGGAAAAAAATGACAAATGTCATTTGCTGTATGGTTATGTCGAACATGAATAATAAGTACCTATGTTACAACTCAATGTAGAATAGAATAAATAAGTAGTGCAAGTATTAATTATGATTATTGTAAACACTAAGTAAAACGTTCACGAAATTGTCGATCCACACTCTTCGACTTTTTAAAGGCTCCATATCGTCTCAAATTTCCTTCTTACCTTCTAAATTTAGGTTCTGGTATTCGCCGCTGATGATAAATTCGTGCCGCAGCTCTTCGATTTCTATTACGTAGAAAATACATTTGTAACACGTCTGTTAATTCGCTAATGTTCATGATTTTGTCTGAAACACACACTAATAACAAATGGTTGACATTACTTATACAATAAATGACATTTGTCGCTTCGAATTTTTTTCAAGGCACACTGCATTTGTTACCAAAAAAATCACGTGAACAAGATTTATTATTATCTTTTTCTGGCATAAATATTAACTTAAAACCAACATAACGGGCATAATTGGATTCAGAAGAACAAACTAATGAAGCTGGACAGTAGATGTCGCCCTAACAACGGTTAGGTCTGTCGTTGACTATGAAGGTATGAACCATGCAAGCTAGACAATAGATGTCGCCCTAACAACTGTTGAGTCTGTCGTTGACCATGAAGTTATAAATCAATCAATCTAGACAGTCACCCTAGCAACGGTTAGGTCTGTCGTTGAAGTTATAAACCAGTCTAATATTATAGAATTATAAAAGTATATTCAGCCATTTAAAATTTAAAAGTTGACTATCATTTGGCAATGAAGTTGATTTTGAAAAAATATATAATTACCGTCATTTTATAGTATTTAAACAGCCGTTGACTTTATTTTTTAGTTCACTCGAATCGGTCAATAAATAACGGAGTTATGGCGTTGGGCGTTTTTTATCAAACACACGGTATGTATCACTTTTACATTTTGTAAACTTTTCAATATAAAATAAAGATGCACTAGACTATACTATACTACGTATCGCTATCTGAAGAGTCCGATCAAAAGTTTACTTTCTTACTTAACCTGTGCATTATTTGTGTTATTTTGTTTGATTAAATCTAAAACATAAGCATAATATAACTGATTGAGGTTGGCGGCACTTACTTTGTGATACATTTTTAATTAAATAAAACACACTTTTACTTTTACTTAGTTAATATCACACTGTTAACAGTGTGATATTAACTAAGTAAAAATGTGTTTTATTTAATAAGCATAATATCATTCTCATTTCATCGTAGTGGTAATTCCTAATGAAGAAATTCATGATCCAAAAAGCTTTCCAGAACTTCTGATTGTATTTCCAGTTGCAAATATTTGTGGTAAAAACAATTTAATTACGATTGATTTTTTATGTATTTCTTTGAAGACCGTGGTGCTCGGACGAACGTGGCATCCGCTGCAGACAATTACTGGCCTTGCTAGCAGAAATAATTCCCTACAACACTTACCTCAGAAATTACGCGGTGAAAAGGACCGCCTTGTTTAAACACCAGGACTGCACCGGAGACGACGACGACTTTGCAATCTTAAACAGAATTATGAAGGTTATTCAGAAAATTGGACAAATGGTAAGGCGAAACCTTCGGTCAAATTGTAAAAATGCTAATCGATAAATTTAACACGTTGACCGCCATGGCCTGCAAACTGCATTAGAAAATTACGGGTATTCTCGTTGTTGGCGGTCAACGTGTTAACTTGACGTTATTTTATTTTTTGGTATACGCTAATTTTGTTCTAGAGGAAGTCTTCCAAATTCTGCGGATTTTTATCCGCCGTTTGTCATTTCGTCTGCAAGATATTCCAATCCGACATACTTCTAACCTCCAAACTGTGAGTATATAATGAACAATACCGGGCTCAAAGGGCACCCCTGTCTCAAACCCTTCCACGTCCTAAACCCCTCTGATATCCCCTCTCCCACCTTTGCCTCCACCCACGTTTCCTTATACACGTCCCTTACCCAACCTATCACTCCGTCACTCACCCCCTTTCTCCTCAAATATTCTACTCTCTTTCTCTTCCATCACTCTCTCTGTCATCCTCGCTAAGGTAAAGACCTTTAGTTTCGTCATAAAATGATTAACTTTAATAATTGATATCTTCTCATAGAGACAGCCGACAGTTTTCTGACCTCGAGACGGGATTGCGTTAATGCATTTGTTTGGAATTTGTGAGGCAAATGTGTTTCTGTCCCTGAAGAGGCTAAAACACAATTTTAGTTTCTTCATAAAATGATTAACTTTTTTATATATGAACAACACGTTATTTATAATTATTTTAGTTGTGATGACTTATTTAACATCACCAGAGAAGTGATATTTAGTAGACCCGGTGTGTTGGTATTAAATCACGTCGTCCGTCTTCTAGAGCAGGCTTCGATACACAAGCCTTTTATTGAAAAACTTTGCAGACTACCAGAACACAACGGACTTATCAAGAAGAGCAAAAAAGGGATATTCCTAATTAACAAAGGTATGTCTCCAATAAGCAAACAAATCAGCTTCTCATTTAATACTAGGTGAAGCATGTTATAATAAACATAAATAATAAAAGCAAATGGAGATATGCCATTCACAGATTGAGGTTGTAATTTTATTACTCGTAGTACGGACGGTGTTATGCAGTAAAATCATCTAACCCACAAATCGTAAAAATTTCAATTAACCATCGTGCAGAGTGCTTAAAGTGGTCCCCAATATTTAGCAAACATCGCGTATACTACTACTTCTGTATTGTGTCGCCATCTGTTGACAAATTTCTGAATTGCCCCGTTTTGCAGTAACAGAACTTTAATTTGTTTTTTTCTCGGTTACTGCATAACACCATCCATATAATAAATGTGTTTGTGATGTGATGATGGTTTGTGGAGGGCGACCAAATGATCGCAGCACTGTGTGCCACCTCCTGAGCCCTACTCCTCAAGCCAACCCAAACTTCTTGTGAAGTCAAGTAGTTGGCCGTGTTTGTGATGTAAATTAAGTGTCAATTTAACATCTACAAGTATATACAGGACTTTTATTTTAACTCTGAACATATGATTGTTAATGCCCATGTTGGAACATTAAAAGAATTTTTCTACTCCTACCTCTAAAATGCCATTTATCGCATATGTTTCCATGACACTAAGTGATTCTTTAAATACACCCTGACAAACTGTGACTTTGTGCATTTTAGTCATGGGCTGAAGTTAGCTCCAGATTTTCAAATCGCTTAAATCAATTGAAATTCAAAATCAAGTTAGTTGTCACTTATCAACAATCTGTCAAAATAAAACAAATAAATGAAAGAAGGAATACTTTCAACTTAAATCAAATAAATAATACACAACATTCAAGAAATTTGGGAGAATCAATGATTTCATTTAACAATTGCCATAATGTCTCTAAATTAATTGTTAATGTATATTTACCCAAGTAGACAAATTTAATAATATTGTACTATTACCATGTTCATTTAAGATAATAAAATAATTTCAAAATTTTAATAATTAAGTCGTAGAAAAAGTGTAGTATGCAATTCGTGTTATAAACTTCTCTAGACACTCGTTATTAAACACTCGCTCCTCTACGTTCCGCTCGTGCCTAATTAACTCGTGACTAAAGCGCAGTTTATAACACTTGTTGCATATTATACTATTAAATACAATGCTTACAAGTTTTCAAATCATCAGCAATTATCAAATGACGACAGGAATTCTGTGAAACCGTATTTAATTTAATTAACCTAACTTTGCTGTGTCACTGTCATCATTGTGTACTTGGTTGCAGAAAATTTCAATTAAATGCCATGCTTTGAAGTGATTATTCTACGATTGAACATGGGTGTTATTAATAGTACGTTCAGTGTTAAAATAAAAGCCCCGTATGTACAGTGTTTTCAACACTGACAGAAAACATCACATTTTCATGTAAAAAAAGACAAGGTTAGTGGCCGTAATGGCAAAAGACATAAAATAAATTAGTTATTTTTTAGATTGCTGCACGTTTCAAGTGTTCAGCACGCTCTACAGAAAATGCATTTGCGGCGAGACTAGACTGGCCATCGCCGCCCTGAAATTCGTCTACAATGCTTTCAATTCGAAAGCCAGGTGGTTGTATTGCCGTGAAAATCAACGGTAGGTGAACACAAAACGCTTTTAAAAAAACGTAGCAAACCGTTGCAATTTTGGTTTCAGAGATGATTGTTTATACGAAATGTGCAGTCTGTCTGTAGAAGTGATTTCGGCCGTGTTACAACGGTGCGACTCGGGACAAGATGTGAAAAGTAAGTTCAAAATAATAACTCAAAATTCTGTTGGCTACATATGCAAAAATGTTTCTTGTCAATAATATTTTTAAAACAATAATAAACACCATTTTCTTCCTGTAGATGTGTTGGAATTAAGCATCAAGGTGTTACGATTGATCAGTTTTAATTGCTACGATTTGCTCGAGAGGAAAGTCGACGTTTACGGGCAGTACAAGAACATCATGGCAATACTCAAGGTGAAGTGCACGGAATTTCGGTTTTCCGATTATGACGGTACGTACTTTGGTTTGAAATGGAAAAACCTCAAAATTTAACAACATGGAATAACAGGAAGCGACAAGGCATGTTGATAAATCGGCATCGTTAAGCGCCATCTATGAATAGCGGCCTGAACTAACACCAACACGCACACAACCGATACGTGTATGTGTGTATATTATTCTTTCGTACTACACTGAAATAAGTTAAATATTGGTAATCAATAACACTTGGTTTTACTTGTTTTACAATTAAATAAATTAAACATTATACTTCCACAAGTTTTATGCATTCTCCTTTAGAGAATGTTCATGTGAACAAAACTACTTGGGCAAGCTGTATAATATTTATTCTTAATATAAATAGTGAAACATCGTGATTTTGTTAACCTTGTTAACGTTTCATCGGGTGATGTACACATATATTTTGTACATATTGTGCTATCAGGCTAACTCAAGAAATGATTATTTTATTCGATTTCCGCACTGTTTGTCATTCTACGTTTCTTTTAAGTAACACGGGGAATTATAGGACGGCAAACGCGCAGAGAGCAAGCGAAAGCTCTCTCTCTACAGTCTCTGTAATAAGCAAGCACACATTCTTCGCGTACAACTCTGTCGGGCGCTCTCCTCCACATAATTGAATGTACCAGGCGCGCGAACTCTTCACGAAATCCATCGAGAGCGCCCTTCGAAGGTTCCGCCCACAATTTTGCCACTGCGCAACGGCAAGTTACGTTTGCCGTCCTGTACACGGCATGTAAATAAATTTTACTGGTAAAGCGCCGTCTAGTGTTGGCAACAAACATAATTTACAGAAATCCATCGAATTTTAATGGTGGCGCCATCTAATATTAGCGGCGTAAAGCTCGATTTCTTATGCCCTCTTTCCCATATCTCTCGTCATACCAATGTTTAACAACGTTTTCGAGATATTTTCAGAATTCACTTTAAAAATATGTATCTCCGAACAGAATTGTAAATACCCGAAGGGTATAATAATTTTTTGAATGTTTATTATTACCGTTAATATTTCCAATTTATTTTTCCCATTTACCTGCATTTCTCTAAATAATACTTTATTTTATTTCTTACAGTTGGTACCCTGGAGAAAATCATGAAGACGTTCACCGAAGACGCCCAACACGACGACCCAAATTTCAAACTCCCCATAATTCCATGACATGTAAACAAACCTTTAACTAATAGATTATTATATTTATAAAGAACGATCGATTATTGGTGTACATAGCGGTGAAAATGTATATATATATATACTATTTATTTATTAAAATAAGCGCACGGCTCCAATCCTATTTACAACTCCCGGTGCCCGTAAATCTTCATCAGTGCCTTAAGCTCGTGCCGAGGTGCAACTATTCCCTCCTGAGGTTGTCCAGTCTCGCTTGCAGGTCGGCGTCGGCATCCGAAATGCCCCCGCTCGCCACCGCCTGCGCCTGCGGGCTCTTCTGTCCCGCCGCCGGTAAGCTGCTGCCCGCCTGGGGAAGGCCCGAGAGCTGATCGCCCAATTGAAGGCCCAATTCGTCTAATACTTGTCCGACGACGGCATCACTGAAACAATGGTTAATATGTGTATTTACTGTAAGATCAAAAATGGGGATGATAATAATTCAAGTAACATCATGTTGGCTGTCTGGAATTCTCCTATTTATTTCGACATCTTGGTTTTTTGAGGTTACTTGTTTTAAAAATAGTTTTGTGTTTATATCTGCGGGTTTTGTTTCCATGGCACTTTTATTATAAATTTAAAATTTTGGCTGAAATGTCAACCACAATGGGCGCGTTCATCAGAATTTTCAACTGTCAACATGTTTATTTTCATTTACGCTGAATGTTGGTATTTGATGAACGCTACTTCGGTCATTCTGATAGCAGCGCTACGTTTGTGTACTTTTAATATAATTTAAATTAAGCTATTTGTACAAAAGCATTTACTTTCTTACTTATCAGCAATTCGTACACTTTTTCAATTTCAGTTACATGATTAATTATATTTTTATCGTAGACTTTGATAATCTTCATAACTTCGACAACGCTTAACTCCAACACCAATTGGTCTAATTTGTACGATTGGGAAATTGGCGACCGCTGCGCGAACTTGGTCACCTTGGTCACGATCTAGTCCGTTCATCAGAAAATACCCCATTGGTTGGCAGTAAACTCCAACTGTTTTGTCTGATGAACGCGCCCAATATGTAAAACATAGTTATAAACTCAACATTATTGACCGCGATAAATTAATTTATTTATAGAAAGTTTGGAGTATGTTCAACAAATTGTAGAGTAGGATAGGGCCCACCCACCAACCTATCCTACTCTCCAAACATACAAACGAGGGTTTTGCAATTGTTAATTAATTGATTTGGTAAACGAAGGATCAAATAGTTTTTTGTTGACTCGATAAATTAATTTATTTATAGAAACTCTGGGACGTATTCAACAGATTGGAGAGTGGGATAGGACCCACCCACCATTCTTCGTTTCCACTTTTATACTTACTTTTAAAAACCTACCATTACTATTAAGAAAACAATGATTACCTCTCTTCCTCGTCGGCGTCGTCCTCCATCGCGTCGTCGATGGCGTCGTTCATGATCTCCTCCTTCATGTCCATGATTTCCGACTGCTTCTCGAAGTCCTGCAGGATCTTCTGTATCTGCGGCAGGTTCAGCTGCCGGTTCATGCTCTGCATGGCCTTGGTGACGCCGCGCATCGCCTGGGCCATCGCGTTCTGCGACCTTAGGGTTTGAATCTTCAGCGAGACCGCTTGGATGTTGGCCTTCATCAGCATGAACTTCTTCCCGTAGCGCCTCGTTCTCACCAGATCCCTCGCCATTATTTTAACGGCATCCTAAAAATGGAAGAATAAAAATTGTCTTGACTAAAATCTTCAACCTCTTCACGCCCAGGTCGCCCAATGAGGCGACAAGCAAAAAAAAAGATATTTTACTAATTAAAAAAAAATTACCATAAAACACTTTCAACTTTGTTTTGTATAACTTATATATTTATTTTTGTGACTCAAGTTTCGGTAATACAATTACCGATTACCGATGGTAATTGTACTACCGAAACTTGAGTCACAAAAATAAATATATAAGTTATACAAAACAAAATTGAAAGTGTTTTATTATAATATTTAAAATGTATAACGAAGTAGAAGCCTCCAGCATAAACAAAAAAATTACCGCTTCAGCGCCATCTATGGAATATTTTTTTCATATTTTTTTGCAAAAGTGAGTTTATGACAGTGGAATAATATTACGTAGAAAACTGTAACAACAAAAAAGTAATTTTTCAATAAACCCTGGATTATGCTGTAACCCAATCAAAGTAGCAAGGGCGCGAAGTGGTTAACAGTTAATTCACCAATTTGCTGGTGATGGCAGTTTTTACAATCAATGAAAACGTATTAGAATAACATTGAAAAATCTCAAGAAAGGCTTCAGCGCAGCAGTGACGGGTCGCGGGCTGATCATGGTAATACAGATCTCTGCAACAGACCCTAGCTACTCGGCCGTATCATGAGTCACCCCTCGAGCCATCACTGCCTCAATGATAGTTTTAAGTTGTTTATACAAAGGCAATACACTTTCATTACCAGATTGGTTATTGTGGCCTGGAACTGCCACGTCGGTACATAAATACTATCCACTTATTTCTCATCATCATAAACATTCCATGCCGTTTCCATTCAAGAAAATTAAACAATCTACAGCCCAGCAAATGTCTCGTGAACTTGAAGGTCGAGTACCCATTAGCAAAGTGGAGATCTCATTTGACAATACAGTCTGTTGTAAAATTTTCTAAATACACCATATTAAATGGATCTCAATTACAAAGACGTCCGGCTCTTCATATAAATTATGTCACAGGCTGTAAACAGTTGTAACCCCGCCTTTTTGGCTCACGAGATATTTGTCGGGAAATACTTGTTACAATTCTCTAATAGATGTTTACCATGGGATCACGGTTATAGGAAAAATAGATAACTAATTAAATCCACCCCACAACAATTGATATTTGGCATCGGCACAAACGGCAGTAAAAAAACATTCGATTGTAACCGGCTAAACAAAACCTCAATAATTAACAATTTAACAAATAAAATCACACACCATTTGACCTTCCTTGGCCAACTTCTTTATGTCCATAATAATTTTCTTCTCCTGCTGTTCCATTTTCATCTTTTCCCTGTCCAGATCGCGCATGGCCTTATTCAGGGCCCTCTGGTTCTTCCGCAACAGCTCTTCGGGGGTTAAACGCTTGCCGAAGAGCCACTCCATTTTCGCTGGCAATTATCGTCCGCCCAGAAAATTCACACTTCTCGCAACAACACTATTTCGGTGTATTACTCACTGTTTTTTAAGTTGACAGCAAAACATGTAAAGAGCAGAGTGACCAACGCATTAAAAATAAAAAAGGTGTATCTTGGGTTGCATGGCATGAATTCATAGAGTACACTGAACTCTATACATACGTATTTTTGACTATATACTAGTATATACTCAAAGATACGTATGTATAGAGTTCAGTGATAGAGTAGTATTTAAGAGAACCTACGAGTTTGGCACTTTCCGGTTACACAATAATTCTGTCTTAAGGCGTTGCCTACATTAAAAATATTAAACAACGCTATTAATTACTTATGTAAACCGTTATCACGTTACGTGTCTTCAAACGTAATGAAAAATATCACCACTGCTGTACTCGAAGTTGATCGTGACTGGATTATATTTATGAATTCAGCATTGACAATTATTAAATTTAAGGGAAGTGTAGGTTGGGTTGCCTAAAAGAGGAAACAAATTGGGAATAACCGTACTTGTAGAAAGCATTAGATAAATACAATAAAACGAAATGTAGCCTGAATATATGAATATTCAACCTTCAATCTACAAGCAAAAATTAAGTCTTACTAAGACTATAAACAAATAACTTATCATCTAGTAACACTAGATAAGTTTAGCACTGTGTCCTTGTCAAAATGTTTTCTGTTTTTTTCATTTTAATAATAACATTTACAATTTAAAGTTTCACATTTCATTTAAGAATAATTTTCTAAGTTAGTCTTGTATGTAGAAATAAACGATCCTAAACCAATGTTATTACCTAGTAGTACTAGTAATAACATGCAAATTTCTTTTGTATCATTCAATATCCGTGCCGAGTGGCACTAGCCAGGGAAGTAGTTGTTTCAATAAGTTATTTGTTTATAGTCTTAGTAAGACTTAATTTTTGCTTGCAGATTAACGAACAGGTTGAATATTCAAATATTCAGGCTACATTTCGTTTTATTGTATTTGCCTAAAATAGCTTTTTACATAAAATATTGAATAATTGAAGCAATTAAAAATGATGACTAAATTTGTAAATTGAGTTTCTTGATGTGTTTTTTTTAAAGACTATTGAATCTCAATTAACTTTAAAAAATAAATAATTTTTGTGTAAATTGGGTTGCCTATTCTAAAATAAATTTGAACTCGAACAATTTAAATACTAATTTGATGGCTTAATGGACAAATAAAAGATTAGAATAAGAACAGTTAACACTACGTAGCGTATTTTTACAGGTATCGCCACGTTACGTATAATTACACTCTTTTATATGTGAATATAAAGCCATCTTTGCAATCAATTATCGATGATAGTGGTAATCACAGAACACATACCTTGTGGTAATTGTTTACGTAATATTGGCAGCACTGTCCCCAGCAAGTGTCAGTGTCAGCTGACTTCGTCACAAGATCGAGTCGACTGCGGAGCTTGCTTTACTTAGTTTTTTAAAGTTCGTGGGCGAAGGAGGTGAGTACTATAATTCCACCAGCGTTTTACACGAAATTAACCATCTTGAACAACTCCGCAAATTTGCAACGGGGTCCCTGCGCGCGTTATCGATTTCCACCCATTTTGACCTATATCCGCACGAACCCTCAAAATTCAACCCTCGGGCGGACACCCAGTTATCATTAATCGTTTTTACACCAGCATTTCGAGTCGCGGTCTTTTCATTAGCGATAGGGCCGATCGTCGGTGGGAATTAGGCGTGGGCTCCATTTTGTACGCCGCTCCCTGTTTTCGGCGAGCGGCACGCGGTTTCCAATTGGAATCGCGAGCGGCCTCGCGCCGATCATGTGTTGCGCTCACCCGCGATAGCGTTACGTGCTAACGAGGATTCACGTGACTGTCTCGAGTGGTCTCTCCTGCGGTTTTCATTGATCAGGACGCGATTGTGGCGGTTAATTGAAAGGGTGGTTTTTATTTATAGGTTTGCACGATGTCTCAGTTACCTATGGTCAAGGATGAGGACAGGGAGTCGACGTACGGATACGTGTATGCTGTATCGGGTCCCGGTGAGTACTAATAGATGAATTGAGCGCTATTAAACAATTGAATTTCGTAATTTTTAGTACGCCTTGGTTCGAATGGAATGTTGAAAATTTCGTTTTTATTATTGATCTGTTGACATGTTTATAAAAGAAAATTTGGAAAGTGTAATTGCTTGAAATTAACTAAAATTGTTTCCCATCCTTACACGTAGAGACCAGTTTTAACCCATCTGGTCCTATATTCCAACAGTAATTTTCTCAGATGAGACCTAATAGGTTGAAACCGGTCCATAGATGTTACGGACTGGTTACAACCTATCTGTGGAAATTATTGTTGGAATATGAGACATGATCGGTTAAAACTGGTCTCAGGTTATAAGGATGGGGAAACAATATTTAACCTCTTCACGCCCAGGTCGCCACATGTGGCGACAAACAAAAAAATTAAAACAAAAATATTTTACAAAAAAAAATTACACCTTTAGCGCCATCTATGGAATATTTTTTTCATATTTCTTTGCATAAATGAGTAAATTTGTGACAGTGGTGATTTTTCAGGATTATCCTATAGCCCAATCAAAGCTACATGGGCGCGAAGTGGTTAATGATTACATTATTATTGTTATTGGCATTGCTATATGTGTCGGTGGAGCATTCCACGGAGATTGGGTTTAGTACAACATTTTGCCAATAGATTGCGCCACTTTGGCGTTTCTATCTTTAAACATTAAATTGTTATATCCAAGAAATGCAATCTTCCTTTTCTTCCGCTATGCCTCTTTACCCCTTGGGGCGTCGTGAGAAATGCAATCAAATTTTTAATAATCATTCTAAATTGGTTGCTTAAACATTTCACCACCATCTTGAAAAATGTTTAATCGACCAATTTCAGCATCTGTGTGGGTAAAATCCCTCATAGTAATTCCGATTCCCTTGCTTTCTTCTCTGACTATGCAATGTAACTTTAACACGTTGACCGCTTTGTCAGTCACCGGTGACTGACATGGAAGTATTCCAATGGGGCCACCGATGACTGACAGTGCATCAAAATGAATTAAATAAGCATATTCTTACTCATTTTATAAAATAAAACTTAAAACCAAAGAAAACGGTTTTTGACATTTTACTAAAAAACTTGTTGGCAGCCAATGTGTTAAGCTTTCAAAATATTCCTGTTTTGCCAGCGTTAAACACTCACACAGAGCAATATCTTTTGTCTGTCAATAATTTTGGCTGATATTTCAGGAAAATTTGGCCGACGTTGTTATCTTTACGTAATGAAATGCATTTCTTTTAAAAAACTGCTCAGCCATCGAAAATTCTTCTGTGAAGCGTAACTAGATGGCGCGTTTGTTTCATCGCTGTAACAGTGTTGCCCAATAAAGAATTCCTGTTAAATTACAAAATTCTTTGGAAAAAAAAACGGTTATCACAATCTTATCACAAAATATTCATCAGGAAAATGTATCCGAAAATATTACCCGTAACTGACCTTCATAATTTATAACCTCAAAAAATATTAATCGGGAAAGTACCATATGTATAAAAATTATTTAGATAAAGGGTGGCTTTGTATTTCGGAACGTTCGTTGCAGATTTGATACGTCGCATCACGTCTTCGCCACCAGTTGTTCATATGACATAAAGTCAACAACGTGCTGAACTAATCTAAGACCGAGATTTTGTTTATCATGGCCATGCCTTATCTAAATAATTTTTATGCATACGGTATATTTGGAAATATTGCCCGCAACTGACCTTCACAAATTATAACCTCAAAAAAATGACTTTGTTCGTAACCAGGGCTGCATTATGACTTTTAAGTGGACACGAAGGCTAAATTATTATTATTATTATTACAGTCGTCACGGCGGAAAAAATGAGCGGATCCGCCATGTACGAGCTGGTCCGCGTCGGTTACTACGAGCTGGTGGGCGAGATCATCCGTCTAGAGGGCGACATGGCCACTATACAGGTGTACGAGGAAACTTCCGGCGTGACCGTGGGCGATCCCGTGCTCCGCACCGGCAAGCCGCTGTCCGTGGAACTGGGCCCCGGCATCCTGGGCTCCATCTTTGACGGCATCCAGCGTCCCCTGAAGGACATCAACGATCTGACGCAGAGCATTTACATTCCCAAGGGCGTCAACGTGCCGGCCCTCTCCAGGACGGCCAAGTGGGAGTTTAACCCCATTAACATCAAGGCAAGTAAACCGTTCGAATCTAATAATCTCGTAAAAGCACTAATAATCTCGTAAAAGCTTTTTCGCATCAATTTTATTATTAGTTTGTTTGTATTTACGCATCAACAGTATTTAATGATCATTTATTTATAAACGGTACAGTCGGGGTGTTTTTTGTCCTTATATTGGCATGTTGTATTTTTGTTAACCTATAATTTCAATAAAACGTTGTCGAACGATATTTTTACATGTGAATGAGGGATATTATAAAATGCAACATGTCGGGGTGTTTTTTGTCCTTATATTGGCATGTTGTATTTTTGTTAACCTATAATTTCAATAAAACATTGTCAAACGATATTTTTACATGTGAATGAGGGATATTATAAAATGCAACATGTCGGGGTGTTTTTTGACCTTATATAGGCATATTGTATTTTTTTTAACCTATAATTTCAATAAAACGTTGTCAAACAATATTTTTACGTATGAATGACGGATATTATAAAATGCAACATAACCAAAAAATGCAATGACAACTTTTTTACTACCAACAAAAATGTCACCCTGACAAAGCCTACTGCGGCAAGAATAAAATGAGAACAGAGTATACAGGGTGCCCGGATTTCGTAGGGACACCATGGGCAACTTCAGCACTTGAAGAGATAGAGAGATGGTCAAGTTAGCAAAAAGGTACAGGTTCGAGGGCTCGTTGAGAATCCACCCCCAAATTCCACTCGTCTTGGCCTCCACAATAAGAATTAAAAGAAAATCTGAAATTGAAGAAATTGGGAGGTTTTGTTTTAATTCTTATTTCGAACAATGATCAGTGAATGTTCGAAACTACAGGGTGTCTGGATTTGGTAGGGACACCATGGGCAACTTTTGTTAGATTACTAAACATTTGCACAGATAACATTGGTTTTATGAAAGTGTTTAAATTGTCATGCAAATTGGTTCAAGCCGCATCTCAAGTGAGTCATGACAAGTGGGATTTGGGGCTGGATTCTCAACGAGCCCTCGAACCTGCACCTTTTTGTTAATTTGACCATCTCTCTATCTCTTCAAATGCAGAAGTTGCCCATGTTGCCCCCACGAAATCCGGGCACCCTGTATACTGTGAGATTAAAAAGTCAAAAATAGTTGGCAGCACATTTTCTGAAAATAGGGATAATAATTCAAGTAATATTATGTTGGCTGTCTGTAATTCTCCAGTGCACGTTTTGACATTTTGTGGATTTTTGAGGTTACTTGTTTTAAAAATTGTGTTATGTTTTTTATCTGCCAATTTTGTTATTTTTACCCTTCCAGGCCGGGCGTGAAGTCTGTGAGACCCGGTGCGCGTATAAACGCTAATCAATTTTTACAGCGCCCGGCCTGAGCGGTTGACAAGTAACCTAAAAAAACCACGATGTCAAAATGGAGAATTCCAGACAGCCAACATAATATTACTTGAATGATTATCCCTATTTTCAGAAAATGTGCTGCCAACTATTTTCGACTTTCTGATCTCACGGTATATTTTAATCCGATGGGGAAATTTTTTTAATCTGATTTTATTAGTAAAATTGAATGTCAAAATAAACTGGGGAATTCCAGACAGCCAACATAACATTACTTGAATTATTATCCCTGTTTTTAGGAAATGTGTTGCCAACTATTTTCGACTTTCCGATCTCACGGTATATTTTAATCCGATAGGGAAATTATACTTTTAATCTGATCTTATTAGTAAAATTGATTACAGATGGGAGCTCATTTAACCGGTGGCGACATCTACGGCATCGTCCACGAAAACACTCTGGTGAAACACAAAATGATCCTCCCGCCGAGGGCGAAAGGTACGGTCACGTACGTGGCCGATCCGGGCAACTACACGGTCGACGAAGTCGTCTTGGAGACCGAATTCGACGGAGAACGCAACAAGTACACCATGTTGCAGGTGTGGCCCGTCCGTCAGCCGCGTCCCGTCAGCGAAAAGCTGCCGGCTAATCATCCGTTGCTGACCGGACAGAGAGTGCTCGACTCGCTTTTCCCGTAAGTATCAATAATAATACTCGCAAGAGTTTCTAATTTCGCTATGAAATGAAATTGATTGTAGATGAATAAAACATGACACTTTTTCAGTGTTTTTCGTAAGCCGGTATTATATTTTCAGCTATGTAAATGTTCTTTATGCGCCATTGTCAGTCATCTGTCATTATCTGGGTTAACCCAGATGGCGCCACCGTCCTCTTAAACGCCAATATGTAAACACTTGTAAACTTCATAGTTCGATTATACGCACTGATCAACCTAACAGTCGACAATCTAAAATAATAAGTTAAAAAATTCTTTGATTTGGTGAAAATCAAAAATTATAGATTCGTGGCTAAAAAAACATTTTGACTCTAACTGGGTTTAAAATAGAAATGGGACCGCGGGGGAGGATTTAAGGTAAAAAAAAATTATGAAAGAGTAAATGACAATTAAAATATGTGTGATGTAATCGCAGAACCTAACCTCAAATTATGCATTCCGTTTACCATTTTTAAATTTTAAAATAGAAATGAAGCCTGAAGGAATTATCTTGTACAGAGACATGTCTATCTTCTTCCAGATGTGTACAAGGTGGTACCACTGCTATCCCCGGAGCCTTCGGTTGCGGAAAAACTGTAATTTCCCAGTCCCTCTCCAAATACTCAAACTCCGACGTCATCGTCTACGTAGGCTGTGGAGAAAGAGGTAAATAATTATCGTTTGTTTTATTTCTCCAGAGTGGCAGCAGTTATTTTCTTGTTGTGCATAAAAATGGAGCCAATTTTGGTTATAAAAAAAAAACAAGAACTATATTTTCAATATTTAAATTACACAAATCGGAACACCTAAATAATTCTCCGATCAGAATTTTTTTCAAATAAATTTTCATGTTTCATGTGATTTAAATTAAAGAAAAGTAAACGATACGTTTCTCTAAACCAAGTAATTAATATTTAAAAACACGGAGATTAAATGTCGATGAATAATCACTGGACGTACTTATTGGGATAAAAAGATGATGGATGGCGCTGATGATATTCTAGATATAATTTTAAGGTTATTTTTTGCTTCCAATCAAATGTCAATGAATCATTGGACGTACTTATTTGAATGAAAAAATGATAGATGGTGCTGATGATATTCTAGATATAATTTTAAAGTTATTTTTCGCTTCCTATCAAATGTCATTGAATCATTGGACGTACTTATTTGAATGAAAAAAGGATAGATGGCGCTGATGATATTCTTGATATAATTTTAAGGTTATTTTTCGCTTCTCATCAAATGTCAATGAATTATTAGACGTACTTATTTGAATGAGAAAATGGTAGATGGCGCTGATAATATTCTAGATATAATTTTAAGGTTATTTTTTGCTTCTTATCAAATGTCAATGAATCATTGGACGTACTTATTTGAATGAAAAAATGATAGATGGCGCTGATGATATTCTAGATATAATTTTAAAGTTATTTTTCGCTTCCTATCAAATGTCAATGAATCATTGTATGTACTTATTTGAATAAAAAGATTATAGATGGCGCTGACGATATTCTAGATATAATTTTAAGGTTATTTTTCGCTTCCTATCAAATGTCAATGAATCATTGGACGTACTTATTTGAATGCAAAAATGATAGATGGCGCTGATGATATTCTAGATTTAATTTTAAGGTTATTTTTTGCTTCCTATCAAATGTCAATGAATCATTGGACGTACTTATTTGAATGAAAAAATGATAGATGGCGCTGACGATATTCTAGATATAATTTTAAGGTTATTTTTCGCTTCCTATCAAATGTCAATGAATCATTGGACGTACTTATTTGAATGAAAAAATGATAGATGGCGCTGATGATATTCTAGATATAATTTTAAAGTTATTTTTCGCTTCCTATCAAATGTCAATGAATCATTGGACGTACTTATTGGAATGAAAAAATGATAGATGGCGCTGAAGATATTCTAGATATAATTTTAAGATGGTCATCCTATTAAATATATTTTTAATATACAGTGTGTTCATCACATGGTGCAAATTTGATGAGCTTTCCTTTTTCAAATAGAATACCCTGTTTATTTTTACATTTTTTTAATTTCAAGAATTTTTTGTAGAAATAATTGTTTTATAAAAAAATCTTACAATTAAAAAATGTCAAAATATACAGGGTGTTCTATTTGAAAATGGAAACGTTACCAAATGAAAACAATGTTTAAACGATAGCTTGTTTACATCTAAGAAACACAATGTGAAAACAAACGCAGAAAAATTAGCTATAGGCGTAATTAGAGCTGAGCCAGCTAGTTCAACTCGTAAAATTGAGAGGAATCTCTTTAAATTTCGTAACAAATTGGCTGCCGACAAGTTTTTTTTGTAAAATGTAAAAAAAAATTTTGTTTGTTTTTAAGTTTTATTTTATAAAATGAGTAAGAATATTCTTCTTTAATTCATTTGGATGCATTTTTTAGACGAAATTACGGGTTTTTTTATGTGTCAGTCACAGGTGACTGACAAAGCTCCAACGGCAAAAAAAATATGCGTTTCGCCCACTGACATCACGTGTTTCACTCTCACAAACATTCTAACAAAATCAACCAATCAAACTTGTGACTGACAGCGTTAAATAGTAAGTTTAAAGCAGGTACTCGCTGTCAGTCATCGGTGACTGACGCGGGCCCATAGGAATACTTCGGTGTCAGTCACCGGTGACTGACAAAGCGGTCAACGTATTTTCCCAATTCCTTCAATTGATCCATTTTATGTGAACTAACAATTTTACAGGTAACGAAATGTCCGAGGTGTTGAGGGACTTCCCCGAGCTCTCCGTGGAAATCGAGGGCGTGACCGAGTCCATCATGAAACGTACCGCCCTCGTGGCGAACACATCGAACATGCCCGTCGCCGCCCGAGAGGCCTCCATCTACACCGGCATCACCCTCTCCGAGTACTTCCGCGACATGGGCTACAACGTGTCCATGATGGCCGACTCGACGTCCCGTTGGGCGGAGGCCCTCAGGGAGATTTCGGGCCGTCTGGCCGAGATGCCCGCCGATTCGGGCTACCCGGCCTACCTGGGCGCCAGGCTGGCCTCCTTCTACGAGCGCGCCGGACGCGTCAAGTGCCTCGGCAACCCCGACAGGGAGGGGTCCGTGTCGATCGTCGGCGCCGTGTCTCCACCTGGTGGCGACTTCTCAGATCCCGTCACATCCGCCACGTTGGGTATTGTACAGGTGTTCTGGGGTCTGGACAAGAAGTTGGCGCAGCGTAAACACTTCCCCTCCATCAACTGGCTGATTTCCTACTCAAAATACACGCGCGCTCTGGATGATTTTTACGATAAGAACTTCGCCGAGTTCGTTCCGCTACGTACCAAGGTCAAGGAAATTCTGCAGGTAATAGATCGGGCTGTTTTGTTTAAATTTCAGGGTTTTCAACACCAAAATTCCCTTTCATAGTGACGCCACTGAACTTCTGTTAGTTATTTCTTGTTGAAGTAAGTCGCGAGGTCCGATGCCACTCGGGGAACAGACCGTCATACATTACTTGTTTTTAACCTCTTCATACTTCAAAAAATGTTTTATTCTTATAGCGCCATCTATGGAATATTTTTTCATATTTTTTGCATAAATGACTAAGTTGGTGACAATGGCCCATAGAATATGCCACTTTTGACTATTAAACTATGGTATTTCTGACGTAAAATATGTCATTTTAACTATACAAATATGTCACTTTTGACTTCTAAAAATACCTGTTTTTAAGTGATAAAATATGCCAAATTTGACAGATAAAATATGCCAGTTTCGACAGTTAAAATATGCCATTTTGACTATTTAAATATTTATTAAATTTCTTTTGAATAATTTCAGGAAGAAGAAGACCTCTCAGAAATCGTCCAGCTGGTCGGCAAGGCCTCCCTCGCGGAAACCGACAAGATCACCCTGGAGGTGGCGAAGCTCCTCAAGGAGGACTTCCTCCAGCAGAACTCCTACTCGTCGTACGACAGGTTCTGCCCGTTTTACAAGACCGTCGGCATGCTGAAGAACATGATAGGCCTCTACGACATGTCGCGACACGCCGTCGAGAGCACGGCCCAGTCGGAGAACAAGATCACGTGGAACGTGATCCGCGACGCCATGGGCAACATCCTCTACCAGCTCAGCAGTATGAAGTTCAAGGACCCCGTCAAGGACGGCGAGGCGAAGATCAAGGCGGACTTCGATCAGCTCTACGAGGACATCCAGCAGGCGTTCAGGAACCTCGAGGATTGACGCTAAACCGTTAACGTTTAAATGTACAATAATAATGTTTATATTAGATTTTTAAGAACATCCTATTTGTCGGTGAAGGTTTACGTAGGTTGTTTTCATCACTTTTGTTTCCATTCCAAGTAAGTAATTTTATTTATATAATGTTCGGACCATGTAATCCTGTGTGAGTCGCGCTTCTTGTAGATCGAGCCAGTATTACACTATTGCAAAGCCTACTATACTTCGGAAAACAATTTTATACTATGATTCGGGCGGTTTTATTTACAATAATTGTTGATGTACAGTTCGAGAGATCATTACATATATGTTGTTACTATGTAGTTAATAATAATAGATGAAATCATTGTAAATTCATGTAGTGCAAATATTTAAAAAAAACGAGAAATAAAAACAAATTAAAAAATATTTGGCCGTTTTAGAATCGGGTCTACCCCACGGGTTTAGAGTCTTTTATCAATTTCAACTTGTATTCATTTTTCAGAATTTAAATTTACCTTTGATCTGATTTCTTAAAAGGGTCAATTGTCTATTTTAATGCCTCGCATTTCTTTGGATAAATTTAATATTGAATTTAACTTTGATTTTAAATTTTCTTCAATTGTAATTGTAATTACAACTTTAATTTTGATTCTAATTGTAATTTTAGATTAAATTTTGATCTTGATTTTAATTTTCGCGAACAAAGTATAGTTTACAACTCGCATATAATGGCTATTAATTACGAGAACGAGGTTTGCGGAACGAGCCGTACATTTATATGCTCGTTGTACAATATACTATTATTGTTTATTATTAAACCATTAATACCTCTGTAAATTACAATTTGAATCATTAAAATCAATTTAACCATTAAAAAATTGCTGCGGCAATATTTATTATTGCAGGATTTTTATAGCACTTTTATTTTAAAAGATTAAAGGATTATATGTTTGGCGGTCATTTAATACTTACATTATCAAAATCATCCCTTAGAATTGATATTTAGAAGCTTTTAAACATTTTTTGTTCGGATTTCCGCGCCTCGTCGCCATCTATTAGACGGTGGCTGAACTGCTAAGTGATGTTTTTGAACAGCGCCAAAATGCTCGAACTTTATACTTATTGCCAAAGTGTTAATATTTAGCAATGGGCTGTGCATGAAACGGTAGACGATTTAATTCTGAATCGAATGGTGTATAAAATAGCTGAGGCAATTTAGCGGTTTTCCTGTAATTTGCGAATGAAAATTAAGCACGACACACTTACCGACATTTACAGTTCACTGTAACATAAAAACTCAATAAAGAAGAATTTGCTATATTCTCCAATCAAATACGGGTTACAATACTTATTCCTGATTAATCATTCAACTATTTATATTGTTAATGCATTACAATAAGAGAAATATACGAGAAATCATAATCTAAGTAGAGGGCTCTACCTGTTATCGTGGGGATAAACTACTTAATAATTTGTGGATGTAATAATTGTTGTAATAATAAAAGAATATTTAAAAACTTAAAAATAATGTTGTCTCATGATTAAATAAATTCACTTGTGGATATTTACGTACTTAAATTGCAGAAACAATATTTTATAATATACACGCCTAATACCAAGCAACCCGATATACGCATAACTCGAATTAATTTATTATTAAAAACTTCTAATTTTATACGTAACAGGGACAAACCCATAATTGTAATCCTGAGTTAAGCTTCAAAAATAGTGGGAATATTTAAGTATTTAAATTGCGGAAACAATGGTATTATATAAACGCCTACTTGTAGGCAACCCAATATACTATAACTAATATTATTTTTTATTAAAAACTTCTAATTTTAAATATAATAGGGATACAAGCATAAGTGTAATCCTTAGCAACGCTTTAAAAATAATACAGTTATGGTTTTGTTCCTGTTACGATTAAAATTTTAAGTTTTAAATAATAAATCATTATTAGTTATACGTGTATTGGGTTGCCTGTAAGCAGGCGTTTATATAATATAATTATTTCTGCAATTTAAATACTTTAATATTCACATTGTTTTTTAAGCTTTACGGAGGATTACACTTATGGCTTTGTCCCTGTCACGTTTAAAATTGGAAGTTTTTAGTTATAAATTAATATTATGTATGCGTGTATTGCATTGTCTGTAAGTAGGCGTTTATGTAAAATAATTATTTCTGCAATTTAAATACTTAAATATTCGCAATATTTTTGAAGCTTTACCGAGGATTACACTTATGCTTTTATCACTGTCACCTTTAAAATTTGAAGTTTTTTATAGTAGTTATGCGTTTATCGGGTTGCCTGTGATTAGGCGGATATATTACAATGTATTGTTTCTGCAATTTAAATACGAAAATATCTACAAGTAAATTTATTTTATTATAAGATAACAGTCTTCTTAAGTTTTTAATATTTATTTATAATTAAAACAATTATTAAATCCACAAATGAAAACGTAGTTTATCCCCACGATAACAGAGGGTACCCTCTTTGAAGATTAGGATTCCTCATATATTTCTCTTATTGTAATGCATTAATAATATAAAAAGTTAATTGAATAATCAGTAATAAGTATTGGGACCCGTATTTCATTGAAGAATATAGCAAATTGTTGTGCATTTAATTTTTAAGTTACAGTGAACTGTAAATGTCGGTAAGTGTGTCGTGCTTAATTTTCATTCGCAAATTACAAGAAAACCGCTAAATTGCCTCAGCTATTTTATACACCATTCGATTCGGAATTAAATCGTCTATTGGTTCGTGTACAGCGCATTGCTGAATATTAACACTTTGATTATAAGGATAAAGTTCGAGCATTTTGGCGCTGTTCAAAAACATCACTTAGTAGTTCGGCTATCGTCGAATAGATGGCGACAAGGCGTTGAAATCCGAACGAAAAATGTTTAAAAGCTTCTAAATAGCAATTCTAAGGGATGATTTTGATAATGCAAGCATTAAATGACCGCCAAACATATAATCTTTTGGAATAAAAGTGCTGTAAAAATCCTGCAATAATAAATATTTCCGCAGCAATTTTTTAATGGTTAAATTGATTTTAATGATTCAAATTGTAATTTACAGAGGTATTAATGGTTTAATAATAAACAATAATAGTATATTGTACAACTCGCATATAATGGCTATTAATCACTTAAACGATTTGCTCCATTCGCCTACGGCTCGTTCCGCAAACATCGTTCTCGTGATTAATAGCCATCATTATATGCTCGTTGTACAATATACTATTATCTTAATTCTTAGCAGTGCAGTAACGCCGTTTCATACTGTTCGTGTTCTGTCAAAATTTCGTGATTCAAACATAAAAAAATGTCATGGCTCGCTGGACTAAAACTTGATACATTTGCATTAACACCGTCTACTAATTCTAACAAAATACAATTCCGTTTTTAAGACTCCTTGATAAGGGTGATAATGTAATTAAGATGAAGGAAGTTTATGTTATATATTTTACTAATCGAATACAAAACCGGCGTTTCTCATTTTGTTCAAAATCTTCCTCTGCACAATCCGCGTTATATTTCCATCCACATTTTGTATTTCTCGATCGGTCCTGATCGCCATCTAAGAAGAGAGTGTAATTAAGGGGCAGCTGGTGAAAGTTCACAACGTACCTCGATATTCTGCACCAATTTAATCTCCAAAGGACTAGCGACGAAATTAGTGACCTTGCAAACATCCACACTCCCCAGCCTCCCGATCCTACCAACCCGATGAATGTAATCGGCCGTGTATAAAGGAAAATCGTAATTCAAAATGTGATTAACCTGCGTTGTATCCAAACCCCTCGAACCGACGTCGGTTGAAGAAAGAATATTAACTTCACCGCTAGCAAACCTCTCCCATTGCTCGATACGAATGGCGGAATTCATGTCCCCATTAATATTCGCGCAATCGACACCGGTTTCGCGTAAAAACATTGCCAACCAATTACACGTCTCGTTTCGATTGGTGAAGATTATCATCGGACTTTTGGCACGGTTCGCCAGTATCAATAAATTCGACGGTTTCGCAGATTTCGATAACCGGATGAATTTCTGGTTGACGGTAAGCAACGGTTTGTGCACCCTGTCCGATCTGACTTGCACTAAACTGTCCATAATCGGTTCTAAAAATGCGGGCAGCTTCTTCGGCACGGTCGCCGAAACCAACACGATTTGCGATTGCGGAACCCTGCGGATCAACGATTCCATTCTCTCCTCGAAACTGTCGTCGGCTAGGGTGTCGGCTTCGTCCAGTACCGTGTGTTGCACCTCTTTCAGCTTGTAAACACCGATGCTTGATAGCTTACTGATTGCGCCGGGCGTGCCAATCAACACGTCGATGTTTGAGAATTCGGGGTTCATCATTATTCTCTTGGTGCGGCCCCCGACTATGACTTTCACGTTCAGGTCGAGGGCTTCGGCCAGTTCGGCCGCCACGGAGCCGATCTGGTGTGCCAGCTCGCGGTTAGGCACGAGGATCAGGAGGCGGGGCGTGTTGAACGCCTCGGGTTTGTCGGTGACCAGTTTCTCCATCAGGGGGACGAGGTAGGCGTAGGTTTTTCCGCAACCTGAAGATTTGAAGGGTGATACTTATTACTGTATTTAAATTTCCCGTGTTGTAATCAATAGTTTTTTTCTGATTGAAAGAATATTGTTCTGTAAATGGGAAAATATTGGATTGTAAATTTTTGAATTTATCGGATTGGTAACGTTGCTAAGGGCCTTGTTTGTAAATATCATGGTTGACTTGTTTTGGTATTTGCGTTGTTTCATAAATTGGTGAAATGTCAAATTATGTGTTAACGCAAGCGACGAAAGACCGTGAATGTTTGGTTCCCGTAAAATCCAAAGCTGTAAAATCCATAAAGGATACCTTCCTAAGAAATCGGAGGTGTTGTCCCGAGAGCAATTAAAACAATTCTTGTGAGAAGCTCCTAATGACAATAGTTTGATGTCTATATTTCCCTAGGGAAATATGAGCACTTCATATTTCCCTAGGGAAATATAAGTGTGTTATGACATATCGTAACTAAGGCAATATTACTCAATATTGTTTCAATCAGAAAAGAAGATAATTATTCTATTCTGTGCCATGGTTTTTTTACCACAAAACCTAACTAAAGATTTCTTTTTATTTGTAACGAAGGTGATTTTGACAGGTATTAAAAAGACGCTTTTAGTAATTGCACCGCAGCTTCGATGTAAACACCACTTAATTCGTTCATTGAATTAATTTAATAGATATTTCATAACTGTTATAAACAATCTAAATAATTACCAGTCTCCGCAGCTACCAAACAATGCCTCCCCGAACGTACAGTAGGAACAGCCTCGGACTGAAATTTAGTCGCCAACGGGGCGCCGTTCCTATCCAACACCTCCACCACCGCCGGACTTATTCCCAATTCCGACCATGGAACCGTCGGATGATCTCTCTCCCTTAAATCCGCGTGAACCGTGAAATAATCCCCATTCGATTTGGAATGCGACCACCCTTTCGAGGCCAAGGGCACCTCTTCGAATTTGCCCGAGACGATTTGCCCTTTCTTGAAATTGTACTTCTTGTGTTTGCATTCGATAACTAAATTCGAATGGGCCCCCCTTTGCAGGTATTTATGGGGCGTGTGGATTTTCAAAAGGGTGCCTATGAGCTTTTTCGAGACCGTTCTTAGAGACATGGTTTTCTTAGGTTAGAATTACGCGTTACTGTAAATTAATTGTTGTTAAACATTTTATGCATCAATAATGATTGTTGGGTACCTTATTTCATGTTGAGGTTTGTGTTTTCTTAAATTTAAACGTGTGAATTTGTTATTTGAATTACAATAATATTGTTAGTAGGCAACTCAATGTGTGTATTATTGTTGCAGTTGATTGCAGTTATCTACAACAGTAACTATAATTACAGTTAACTGCATGAGTGGTACTTGAATTATAGTTATCTACATTTAGATTTGATTATAACAGAGTTACAGGTATCTGTATGTTTAATTGCAAACTTAAATTACAGTTAGCTGCAATTGAATTTAGAATTACAGGTAACTGCATGATTGGTAACTGAATTGTAGGTATCTACATTCATGGTTTCATTACAACCCGAATCATAGGTATCTGTATTTACGGTTTAATTACAAACGTAAATTAAAGTTAGCTGCAATTGTATTTAGACTTATAAACTCTATCCATTTCCAAGTGGCAGTGGAACTAAACAAACCCGGCAGCGTGATAGCCACGTGCGTACTTCATAGACTCTTGCGATTGGTCGTTCCGTGGTGCGTGCTCGTGCCCGGATTCAGTTTGTATTTTGGGCCCGTCGTCGATTGCCGTGCGTTTAGAAAGTGTGTTTGTGTTTAAAAATTAAAAGTTATTAGATATGTCATACACTTCTTTAGTTTTGCAGTGCACTGCAGTGTTTTTATTTGGGCAATGAAATGAAATTTATTTGTGGGCGCGCTAGGGTACTGCGCGTCCGACCCTGGGTATACTCGCAGTTCACCTGATACTGTTTACATGCGCTGCCGCTTGGAAATGGATATAGTATAGGTAACTGCATGATTGGTAACTGAATTGTAGGTATCTACATTCATGTTTTCATTATAACCCGAATCATAGGTATCTACATTCATGTTTTCATTATAACCCGAATCATAGGTATCTATATTTACAGTTTAACTCCAAACTTAAATTAAAGTTAGCTGCAATTGAATTTAGAATTACAGGTAACTGCATCATTGGTAATTGAATTGTAGGTATCTACATTCATGGTTTCATTATAACCTGAATTATAGGTATCTGTATTTACAGTTTAATTACAAACTTAAATTAAAGTTACCTGCAATTACTTTTAGAATTACAGGTAGCTGCATGAGTAGTAACTGAATTGTAGGTATCTACATTTATGGTTTGATTATAACCTGAATTATAGGTATTTGTATTCAGGGTTAATTACAAACTTAAATTAGAGTTATCTGCAATTGTGTTTAGAATTACAGCCAACATAACATAAAGCGCAATTAAAAAAAAAATGTATTAACTTTGTTGGCTCGAAAAAAATATAAAAACAATTGCCATCGCGTTAAAACTTTCCAAAATTACTCAAAATACACGCAGAAATATAATTTTGAGAAAGCCACAAACACCCCACCCCTGGATTTTCGGGGAATTTCAAGTGAACATAAAGCGCAATTTAAAAAAATTGCATTAACTTTGTTGGCTTGAAAAAAAATATGAAAACAATTGCCATCGCGTTGAAACTTTCCAAAATTACTCAAAATACACACAGAATTGTAATTTTGAGAAAGCCACAAACACCCCACCCCTGGATTTTCGGGGAATTTCAAGTGAACATAAAACGCAATTTAAAAAAATTGTATTAACTTTGTTGGCTCGAAAAAAATATAAAAACAATTGCCATCGCATTGAAACTTTCCAAAATTACTCAAAATACACGCAGAAATATAATTTTGAGAAAGCCACAAACACCCCACCCCTGGATTTTCGGGGAATTTCAAGTGAACATAAAACGCAATTTAAAAAAATTGTATTAACTTTGTTGGCTCGAAAAAAATATAAAAACAATTGCCATCGCATTGAAACTTTCCAAAATTACTCAAAATACACGCAGAAATATAATTTTGAGAAAGCCACAAACACCCCACCCCTGGATTTTCGGGGAATTTCAAGTGAACATAAAGCGCAATTTAAAAAAATTGTATTTACTTTGTGGGCTCGAAAAAAATATAAAAACAATTGCTATCGCGTTAAAACTTTCCAAAATTACTCAAAATTCACGCAGAATTATAATTTTGAGAAAGCCACAAACACCCCACCCCTGGATTTTCGGGGAATTGCAAGTGAACATAAAACGCAATTTAAAAAAATTGTATTAACTTTGTTGGCTCGAAAAAAATATAAAAACAATTGCCATCGTGTTGAAACTTTCTAAAATTACTCAAAATACACGCAGAATTATAATTTTGGGAAAGCCACAAACACCCCACCCCTGGATTTTCGGGGAATTTCAAGTGAACAAAAAGCGCAATTTAAAAAATTGTATTAACTTTGTTGATTTGAAAAAAATATGAAAACAATTGCCATCGCGTTAAAACTTTCCAAAATTACTCAAAATACACGCAGAAATATAATTTTGAGAAAGCTATAAATTACGTCGTGGAATTTCAAGTGAATATAAAGTTACCTATTTTTATAGTCAAAATAAATAATTACTGTAATTTCGAGTCAATTTTTCTATTTTCTATTGGCTCCTCTTATTTTGAGTTTTATATATTATTCATAGAAAGAAACGTGTTGTTTGCGGAGTGGCGGAGTTAAGCAGTGCTCAGTTACTGCTCCAGAAAAAAAAAACTCTTTGGTCGTTAAAGGGTGCAATAAATACGTAACCGGAATTGGTTTTAAAGCCTGTCTTTTATAACCGTGTTCGGGTACGATAAATACCGCCCGTTCCGTATAACCATATAACTTTAGTTAACAAACCGGTGCTAAACATTACATTTGAATCGTTAAGCAACTTTAGTTGCCTACGTTGCGAACATCCCGTCAATTTTTAAACTAACGGATCCACTAAAAACACGATTTCGCGTTACGTGCACCGTTTTAACGTCATGCCAATTACGGTTTAACACACCGAAACGGATATTCAGGTCGCGATTTGAATAAATCCGTGTATTACAGTTTTTTTTCTTTTCTTTTCTTCTCGGGGAAAGTGCACCAGCTGATCGGTCCATTCGATCAGCTGGGTGTTTGGTGGACGCGGCCGCTACCTGCCTTAGAAATTCCACCTCTGGTCCGCCGACGACGAAAATTGGTAACAGTGAGAGCGAGCGAGATGGAAACGCGCGCACACAAAAAAAAAACACCTGGTTCGACCTTTTAATTTTTAAAAGCGCACTTGTATGCGCGCTCGTTACAGATGTCGCTTGCATCGGGGAGGCAAAGCAGAATGCGTGCGTTTCTTTATGAGAGACCGGTTCAAATTTTGGGATGGAAGCGGATGAATAATTAGAGAAAATGTCGTTGTTAATTAAATTAATCCTTTAAACTTGCGTTGAATATTTTTCGGGAGATTACGCGAACGGTAGATTGGTTGAATAACGTTTTGGTTTGGATTTAAATTACTAGTAAATTCAATAAAATCGCACACTTTTCGATTATCAAACAAAGAGTCTTTACGTAAATGTTTACTCTCTTCAAATGATCAATAGGTAACCTGAAATGGTTTTATAGCCTGTCGCATATGACCGTGTTCGGGTACGATAAATACGTAACCTGACATGGTTTTAAAACCGCGTTCGGCGAGGAAAATCGAAAATCGACGAGATTGGCGTGTTTGATTATAAAATTCAATTGATCTATTTAATTGATATCGAAAAATTTTGTTGCAGTTTTTTTTAAGGTAAGAATATTATCAATTGATAGTATTACCGGTTAAGATTAGGCAGCGAAACGCAACTTGTTGACGTGGCGCGGACCTAATCAAATTTATCAAGTTAATCCGGGGACTGGTGTGGCCGAGTTTATCTAATAACTCCGCCACTCAATGTGCGGCAGAAGGGATGAATGGGGAAATGGGTCTCTGTTCCTTGCACGGCGGCGAGGACAATAACCGCGCGAGGGTGCAACCATCGGAGCCCCCCACCTGTGGTGGTCGCCGGTTCGCCTGCACGTATATATACACGGTGTACCCGAAGCCGAGCAACAGCTGTCGCCCCTCGGCCCGATATCCAGACAGATTTCCATTCCGAATCCTCTGTTTGTTCCTTACCCTCCGGAAGAAAAATAAACATAAAGAAAAAAAAAAAAAACAATGCCCTCTATTAAGTCAACTTCCCCCTTGCCGGTACTCGCGCGCCACGTCATTAACTCGCGTTATAAAACGCTTGTGTACATAATTTTAAAACGATTATCTTTAGGATCTGTAGTGGTGAAATAATAATTGAAGCTTACTTTTAGTGTAATTGGCGCAGTCGTTAGGATCTCTTCCACGAAAATCTTTTAATTTCACTTTTGAGAATTACTCAAAATTCATTGTAAACAGCTACAAACACCCCATCCCTAGATTTTGGGGTAATTTCACGTAAACAGAGCGCAAGATAAAAATTTTTAATCATTTCGGCCTTTTGAAAAGAATAATATAAAAACAATTGCCACCGACTTGAAACTTTCCAGAATTACTCAAAATACATTCGGGATTGAGTTTCTGTAAAAAGCTACAAACACCCCATCCCTAGATTTTGGGGTAATTTCACGTAAACAGAGCGCAAGATAAAAAATTGTAATTATTGCGGCCATTTGAAAAAAATAATATAAAAACAATTGCCACCGACTTGAAACTTTACAGAATTACTCAAAATACATTAAGGATTGAGTTTCTGTAAAAAGCCACAAACACCCCATCCCTAGATTTTGGGGTAATTTCATGTAAACAGAGCGCAAGATAAAAAATTGCAATCATTTCGGCCTTTTGAAAAAAATAATATAAAAACAATTGCCACCGACTTGAAACTTTACAGAATTACATAAAATACATTAGGGATTGAGTTTCTGTAAAAAGCCACAAACACCCCATCCCTAGATTTTGGGATAATTTCACGTAAACAGAGCGCAAGATAAAAAATTGCAATCATTTCGGCCTTTTGAAAAAAATAATATAAAAACAATTGCCACCGACTTGAAACTTTACAGAATTACTCAAAATACATTAGGGATTGAGTTTCTGTAAAAAGCCACAAACACCCCATCCCTCGATTTTGGGATAATTCTACGTAAACAGAGCGCAAGATAAAAAATTGCAATCATTTCGGCCTTTTGAAAAAAATAATATAAAAACAATTGCCACCGACTTGAAACTTTACAGAATTACTCAAAATACATTAGGGATTGAGATTCTGTAAAAAGCCACAAACACCCCATCCCTCGATTTTGGGATAATTTCACGTAAACAGAGCGCAAGATAAAAAATTGCAATCATTTCGGCCTTTTGAAAAAAATAATATAAAAACAATTGCCACCGACTTGAAACTTTCCAGAATTACTCAAAATACATTAGGGATTGAGTTTTTGTAAAAAGCTAGAAACACCTAATCCCTGGATTTTGGGATAATTCCACGTAAACAGAGCGCAAGATAAAAAATTGTAATCATTTCGGCCTTTTGAAAAAAATAATATAAAAACAATTGCCACCGACTTGAAACTTTACAGAATTACTCAAAATACATTAGGGATTGAGATTCTGTAAAAAGCCACAAACACCCCATCCCTAGATTTTGGGATAATTCCACGTAAACAGAGCGCCAGATAAAAAATTGTAATCATTTCGGCCATTTGAAAAGAATAATATAAAAACAATTGCCACCGACTTGAAACTTTACAGAATTACTCAAAATACATTAGGGATTGAGATTCTGTAAAAAGCCACAAACACCCCATCCCTAGATTTTGGGATAATTCCACGTAAACAGAGCGCCAGATAAAAAATTGTAATCATTTCGGCCATTTGAAAAGAATAATATAAAAACAATTGCCACCGACTTGAAACTTTACAGAATTACTCAAAATACATTAGGGATTGAGATTCTGTAAAAAGCCACAAACACCCCATCCCTAGATTTTGGGATAATTCCACGTAAACGGAGCGCAAGATAAAAAATTGCAATCATTTCGGCCTTTTGAAAAAAATAATATAAAAACAATTGCCACCGACTTGAAACTTTACAGAATTACTCAAAATACATTAGGGATTGAGATTCTGTAAAAAGTCACAAACACCCCATCCCTAGATTTTGGGATAATTTCACGTAAACAGAGCGCAGGATAAAAAATTGTAATCATTTCGGTGATTTGAAAAAAATAATATAGAAACAATTGCCACCGACTTGAAACTTTTCAGAATTACTCAAAATACATTCGGGATTGAGTTTCTGTAAAAAGCCACAAACACCCCATCCCTAGATTTTGGGGTAATTTCACGTAAACAGAGCGCAAGATAAAAAATTGCAATCATTTCGGCCTTTTGAAAAAAATAATATAAAAACAATTGCCACCGACTTGAAACTTTCCAGAATTACTCAAAATACATTCGGGATTGAGTTTCTGTAAAAAGCTACAAACACCCCATCCCTAGATTTTGGGGTAATTTCACGTAAACAGAGCGCAAGATAAAAATAGTAATCATTTCGGTGATTTGAAAAAAATAATATAAAAACAATTGCCACCGACTTGAAACTTTCCAGAATTAGTCAAAATACATTCAGGATTGAGTTTCTGTAAAAAGCTACAAACACCCCATCCCTAGATTTTGGGGTAATTTCACGTAAACAGAGCGCAAGATAAAAATAGTAATCATTTCGGTGATTTGAAAAAAATAATATAAAAACAATTGCCACCGACTTGAAACTTTCCAGAATTACTCAAAATACATTCGGGATTGAGTTTCTGTAAAAATCCACAAACACCCCATCCCTAGATTTTGGGGTAATTTCACGTAAACAGAGCGCAAGATAAAAAATTGCAATCATTTCGGCCTTTTGAAAAAAATAATATAAAAACAATTGCCACCGACTTGAAACTTTCCAGAATTACTCAAAATACATTCGGGATTGAGTTTCTGTAAAAATCCACAAACACCCCATCCCTAGATTTTGGGGTAATTTCACGTAAACAGAGCGCAGGATAAAAAATTGTAATCATTTCGGCCGTTTGAAAAAAATAATATAAAAACAATTGCCACCGACTTGAAACTTTCCAGAATTACTCAAAATACATTCAGGATTGAGTTTCTGTAAAAGGCCACAAACACCCCATCCCTAGATTTTGGGGTAATTTCAAGTAAACAGAGCGCAAGATAAAAAATTGTAATTATTTCGGTCATTTGAAAAAAATAATATAAACACAATTGCCACAAACTTTTTTTAGGTATTTTTAGGTGTTGTTCAATCGAGGTTTAACGATAATACGGCGGTGGGTGGAAAGTTATAGTATTACCGAGCACTCAAGGCGTGTGTGGGTAAAGTTTGTGCAGAGTGAGAAAGTATGGTCACTGCGCAACACGTCTCGAGTGCTTGGTGTAACTCTACACCTCTAGCCATTGGGAACCAGTGGTTCCCTTATTCCATTAATTGATTACCTCGCTCTTGCGCTTCACTTGTTGTTATTACTGTTTATTATTGCAAGCATAATAATCCGTTTAGGTTACGCTAGGTTAGTCGGGAATGGAGTGGAATCGATCGAAAATTCATGTGCACACACACACACACTCACACACACACAAATACGTAGAATCGCTACCATTTGACCGCTTGTTTAATTAATATTTGATTCGCCCTGGATATTAATTACATCACCGTGCACGATACCACTAAAATCGAGCGCAGGGCCGGACTTTGCATTTAAATTGGGAGAAAGAAAAAATCTTGTTATCATCGGTTCGCCCCTCTCGCGTAACTCTCACCCCAATTCCGTCTCCCTCTCTCATTTCCCCCTCTTATTTCGCCATTCGGATAATTTGTAATGTTTGGGCCCTTTTTTTCAGGCGCGCGGATTCTCCTGGAAAAAGATTAGGGGCGTAATTAACCGCGCGCCCTTCCGCCGCGGAACAATGCGTCGCTCGTTTCGTCCCGCGGGATGCAATAACGTAATTACAGTTCGTACGGTCCTGCATTCGTAAATAGTGGGCTTTCGAGTGGTCCCCGAGGTTGTTGGTTATTTAAAAACGTTTAAGTTTCAGTTATTAACCGACTCCCTTTTGTGGGTTAAACAAAGTGTATGCACAAGCTCCAGTTGACGTTTTTATTATGTTAATTGTGGCCCTTTGTTTGCGCGGGCTACAAGGTAAATACGCAATGTAGTTGTTGACTTTCGAATTAAATAACCAAATGTTTATTTTCCATATTTTTAATTATGCGGATGTAATCGCGAAAGCACTCTATTTCTCATTCAACAATATTGTGTGTGGGTAAAGTTTGTGCAGAGTGGGGAAAGTACGGTCACCGCGCAACACGTCTCGAGCGCTCGGTACGACTCTACAAATCTTCTTTTCATCAATTTAACTTCACAGGCAAATCTGTCGCGATTTGTGTTGCGTTTTCTGTTGAAAGGGCGACGTAAACTCGGCCCTCGTCAAATACTGGTGAGCAGTTAAAGGGCGAAGGGGAGGAGTTGATTTAAGGGCTCGCGAATGGGGAGGGAAAAGGTGTCGGATGTCGGATGTCGGAGATGGGAATGGGGGAAATGTGTTTGGAAAACTTAATTACACGCAGTGAAATGAAATACCGCGTTTATGAATTGCGGAAGTGGCGAGCGAAAGCGAGCGTGGTGGGGGGCGGGGGTGGGACTCTTTACTTCCGATTGAATAATGGATATATAATAATTTCGTGATTAAATCAGTGTAAATTGAAACCCAAGGATGGACAATTTTTTTGTTTTTTATGTTCTCTTCGTTATTGTTGTTTATAAAACTTAACCAAAAACTCAAAATTAAAAATATAAACTTTTTGTTACACCCTGTATTTGTAAGGTAAATTTCTAATAGTAATAATTGTTAATGTATTTAATCGTTATGATGTATAACATAAAAATATTGTCTCGTTCTCTTATTTTCTTTTTATATAAGGTGCATTCAGGTTTGTTGAGTGACGGAAATAAGAATAGAGTTGCCGTGCGGAGGGTAAACGCATTGTTCCTTCTCTATTATGTACGTCTGCGGGCTTTGCTGTGCTTTGCTATACACAATTTAATGTTCAATGTGAGGCGATATTTCAGACCTTTTCGAGGCCCGGAATAATTTTATTACACTTTGCCCCTACGGGCTAAACCAGTTTCCATTTGAACAAATTTTCAAAACTGTTGAGTCTCTTACACTACATATTTAGTAGTGCATTTAGTATTAGGAAAGTCGGTGGCAATTGTTTTTATATTATTTTTTTTTCAAATGGCCGAAATGATTACAATTTTTTATCTCGTGCTCTGTTTACGTGAAATTACCCCAAAATCTAGGGATGGGGTGTTTGTGGCTTTTACAGAAACTCAATCCCTAATGTATTTTGAGTAATTCTGGAAAGTTTCAAGTCGGTGGCAATTGTTTTTATATTATTTTTTTCAAATGGCCGAAATGATTACAATTTTTTATCTCGCGCTCTGTTTACGTGAAATTACCCCAAAATCTAGGGATGGGGTGTTTGTGGCTTTTACAGAAACTCAATCCCTAATGTATTTTGAGTAATTCTGGAAAGTTTCAAGTCGGTGGCAATTGTTTTTATATTATTTTTTTCAAATGGCCGAAATGATTACAATTTTTTATCTCGTGCTCTGTTTACGTGAAATTACCCCAAAATCTAGGGATGGGGTGTTTGTGGCTTTTACAGAAACTCAATCCCTAATGTATTTTGAGTAATTCTGGAAAGTTTCAAGTCGGTGGCAATTGTTTTTATATTATTTTTTTCAAATGGACGAAATGTTTACAATTTTTGATCTTGCGCTCTGTTTACGTGAAATTACCCCAAAATCTAGGGATGGGGTGTTTGTGGCTTTTACAGAAACTCGATCCCTAATGTATTTTGAGTAATTCTGGAAAGTTTCAAGTCGGTGGCAATTGTTTTTATATTATTTTTTTCAAATGGCCGAAATGATTACAATTTTTGAACTTGCGCTCTGTTTACGTGAAATTACCCCAAAATCTAGGGATGGGGTGTTTGTGGCTTTTACAGAAACTCAATCCCTAATGTATTTTGAGTAATTCTGGAAAGTTTCGAGTCGGTGGCAATTGTTTTTATATTATTTTTTTCAAATGGCCGAAATGATTACAATTTTTGATCTTGCGCTCTGTTTACGTGAAATTACTCCAAAATCTAGGGATGGGGTGTTTGTAGCTTTTTGCAGAAACTCAATCCCTAATGTATTTTGAGTAATTCTGGAAAGTTTCAAGTCGGTGGCAATTGTTTTTATATTATTTTTTTCAAATGGCCGAAATGATTACAATTTTTGATCTTGCGCTCTGTTTACGTGAAATTACTCCAAAATCTAGGGATGGGGTGTTTGTAGCTTTTTGCAGAAACTCAATCCCTAATGTATTTTGAGTAATTCTGGAAAGTTTCAAGTCGGTGGCAATTGTTTTTATATTATTTTTTTCAAATGGCCGAAATGATTACAATTTTTGATCTTGCGCTCTGTTTACGTGAAATTACTCCAAAATCTAGGGATGGGGTGTTTGTGGCTTTTACAGAAACTCAATCCCTAATGTATTTTGAGTAATTCTGGAAAGTTTCAAGTCGGTGGCAATTGTTTTTATATTATTTTTTTCAAATGGCCGAAGTGATTACAATTTTTGATCTTGCGCTCTGTTTACGTGAAATTACTCCAAAATCTAGGGATGGGGTGTTTGTAGCTTTTTGCAGTAACTCAATCCCTAATGTATTTTGAGTAATTCTGGAAAGTTTCAAGTCGGTGGCAATTGTTTTTATATTATTTTTTTCAAATGGCCGAAATGATTACAATTTTTGATCTTGCGCTCTGTTTACGTGAAATTACTCCAAAATCTAGGGATGGGGTGTTTGTGGCTTTTACAGAAACTCAATCCCTAATGTATTTTGAGTAATTCTGGAAAGTTTCGAGTCGGTGGCAATTGTTTTTATATTATTTTTTTCAAATGGCCGAAATGATTACAATTTTTGATCTTGCGCTCTGTTTACGTGAAATTACTCCAAAATCTAGGGATGGGGTGTTTGTAGCTTTTTGCAGAAACTCAATCCCTAATGTATTTTGAGTAATTCTGGAAAGTTTCAAGTCGGTGGCAATTGTTTTTATATTATTTTTTTCAAATGGCCGAAATGATTACAATTTTTGATCTTGCGCTCTGTTTACGTGAAATTACTCCAAAATCTAGGGATGGGGTGTTTGTGGCTTTTACAGAAACTCAATCCCTAATGTATTTTGAGTAATTCTGGAAAGTTTCAAGTCGGTGGCAATTGTTTTTATATTATTTTTTTCAAATGGCCGAAATGATTACAATTTTTGATCTTGCGCTCTGTTTACGTGAAATTACTCCAAAATCTAGGGATGGGGTGTTTGTGGCTTTTACAGAAACTCAATCCCTAATGTATTTTGAGTAATTCTGGAAAGTTTCAAGTCGGTGGCAATTGTTTTTATATTATTTTTTTCAAATGGCCGAAATGATTACAATTTTTGATCTTGCGCTCTGTTTACGTGAAATTACTCCAAAATCTAGGGATGGGGTGTTTGTGGCTTTTACAGAAACTCAATCCCGAATGTATTTTGAGTTATTCTGGAAAGTTTCAAGTCGGTGGCAATTGTTTTTATATTATTTTTTTCAAATGGCCGAAATGATTACAATTTTTGATCTTGCGCTCTGTTTACGTGAAATTACTCCAAAATCTAGGGATGGGGTGTTTGTAGCTTTTTGCAGAAACTCAATCCCTAATGTATTTTGAGTAATTCTGGAAAGTTTCAAGTCGGTGGCAATTGTTTTTATATTATTTTTTTCAAATGGCCGAAATGATTACAATTTTTGATCTTGCGCTCTGTTTACGTGAAATTACTCCAAAATCTAGGGATGGCGTGTTTGTGGCTTTTTACAGAAACTCAATCCCGAATGTATTTTGAGTTATTCTGGAAAGTTTCAAGTCGGTGGCAATTGTTTTTATATTATTTTTTTCAAATGGCCGAAATGATTACAATTTTTGATCTTGCGCTCTGTTTACGTGAAATTACTCCAAAATCTAGGGATGGGGTGTTTGTGGCTTTTTACAGAAACTCAATCCCGAATGTATTTTGAGTTATTCTGGAAAGTTTCAAGTCGGTGGCAATTGTTTTTATATTATTTTTTTCAAATGGCCGAAATGTTTACAATTTTTGATCTTGCGCTCTGTTTACATGAAATTACCCCAAAATCTAGGGATGGGGTGTTTGTGGCTTTTTACGGAAACTCAATCCCTAATGTATTTTGAGTAATTCTGGAAAGTTTCAAGTCGGTGGCAATTGTTTTTATATTATTTTTTTCAAATGGCCGAAATGATTATAATTTTTGATCTTGCGCTCTGTTTACGTGAAATTACCCCAAAATCTAGGGATGGGGTGTTTGTGGCTTTTTACGGAAACTCAATCCCTAATGTATTTTGAGTAATTCTGGAAAGTTTCAAGTCGGTGGCAATTGTTTTTATATTATTTTTTTCAAATGGCCGAAATGATTACAATTTTTGATCTTGCGCTCTGTTTACGTGAAATTACCCCAAAATCTAGGGATGGGGTGTTTGTGGCTTTTACAGAAACTCAATCCCTAATGTATTTTGAGTAATTCTGGAAAGTTTCAAGTTGGTGGCAATTGTTTTTATATTATTTTTTTCAAATGGCCGAAATGATTACAATTTTTTATCTCGCGCTCTGTTTACGTGAAATTATCCCAAAATCTAGGAATGGGGTGTTTGTGGCTTTTTACAGAACAAATTGTCACAAACTTCAAATTTTCAAAATTTACTCAAAAACCATTGTGCTTAAAAAAATCCTATTAAAATATCACAACATCCCTTAGATTACAAAATAATGCTACTGGAACATTGCGCGAAATTTTCGTTGCTCACGAAACTTCAAATTTTCCAAACTTACTCAAAAACCCTCGTTCGTATTTCACTGTTTGAAGGGTAGGACATGGCCCACCAACCACCCTCCGTATCAACTTCTACTCAATCTATTTGATTGTTAAATTTACGTAATTTATAAAGAGATTGCATTGAATAAAAAAAAAATTGTAGGTTATGTTAAAGTTGATACGGAGGGTGGTGGGAGATGTTTCTATGTTTCATCTATTGTTTCCACCTGTGAAACCAGGAGTGTGTAGTTTCATTTGAACTACTTCTTCACCATCTTTATACAATGAATTCCCTTAAAAGGGCGAAAACAGTTTCCGGTTTTAAGCGAGGAATTACTCGATACCCATTTTCCCTTCTTCTTCGGTAATGATAAAATGACGGAAGTAATTAATTGAAACATGTTGTTTTCACAAATTAATTAAAAGTCTGCGTAAATGGTTACGCAATTTAAAAAAAAATTGATGACAACAATTTACCTTAAACAATTTGTAAAAACATGAGTGTTTTCCATTTTTAATTACGATGAATTTTTGTCAAAATGCGCGACCGCTAACGTTAATATCGCGAGAGGAAGCAGGTAAAGGCAAAGGCGTAACTAATCGTCGATTCGAACCGTTTCAAGTTCAACAACCGAACGAACCACCTGAAACGCAAAGTCTACACCATTAATTGATAGGGCAGAGTCGTAATAGTAAAGTGGAGGGACATTAAAAATAATAAGTTATTAGTGGGGCACTAAACGCGTTCCACGTTCCGCATATCATTAACCGATCTACGCCGTCGTAAATCCTTCACAGTTAAAAAAAAAACTGTGGAAATCATTAATCAACGGCATTTTATATAAGTAATAATAATAACTAAGAGTTGGTTGTTCCTTCAGCGATGATTCGGATTCGCATATCCTTCAGGTACTCATTCCCCCAATATTCCGCCAGTGGCGGATCGTGGATGTTCGGCGACAACGGAAGAAAATTCGACCGAAACAGCAACGAAATATGCGGCACGAGCGACATCTTTGCCTTCCCGATGGAAATCCACGAGCCGCCGCTGCATCTCGCCTTTATCGAATTTATTTAATGCACATGCAACAAGTGAGGTTTTTCAATTTTTAATTATCCTTCAGTATGTATTTAGCTGTGTTAAATAATCCCTTTACAATCGTTTAATGTATTTTCATTTTTTGCGCTTGAACTTTGAATTGTTGTAATTGTTTCAATGAAAAATTTCAAAGGGATTATTGCTTGATGGATTTTGAGCTTTTAAAGCTACTTTCTCAAAAGATTATTCTTTTAAAATCCCTCCAATCGTTTTGCACTTGAACTTTGGATTGTTACCATTTTGTTTCCGCTGGTTTAGACGCTGCATCTTAATCATTGTTTATGTTTCTATATCTAAACTACTTTATTTTACTCGTGAAGCTTTAAGTAACAAAATCTGTAAATTTGGTTGCCGTGGATTACGAATTAAGTAAGTCTAATCGTTGTTCGTCTCTACGCTCAAATAAAAAGTACTTTCCTACCCGTTAATACGCATTGATAATAATGTAACAACGCTAATTATTACGTAGCTGCCTGTTTGATAACATAAAAAATTGAAGCGTTATTTTCAATTTATCTAACGCTGCATTTTAAGTTAAGAAAACTCTGACGTTTATTAACAAAATAATTTGATCGAATATATAAATTGATTTGCTCGTGCAATTTTCGAACATAAACCGGTGGCGAAATGAAACGTTGGCCGAGTTTCCTGCTATTTCCTGTTAGTCCTCCGGCCGTTCCGCTGAGCGAGAGAGAGCGAACGGCAGTGGCGGCGGCGGCAGCAGGAGGAGAGTAGCGAGGTGAGTAATTAGTTCGAACACAAGAAGGCAAAAGGCAGGCGGGCGAGCCACCTTCTCTTTGTTTACTAAATTCGTCCCGCTTAATTGGAAAACAGTTAGATTACAGTTTTAATGACCTTCTCGTACAGGCGCGTTGAAACTCCACATTCACAAACAGGACAATGTTATTTATAAAATTAGGTTTGAAAATCCAACGTTTTCCGACGAAATAAAGAAAACATAGGCGCGGTATGCTATTTTTTTAAGACCAACCTTTAACCATAGATCAGTTGAAAGGTATAGTAATACGGGGACTTCCGAACAGAACGGGTATTTTAAACATACAGAGTTAACCATTAGAAAATTTAATGCAAAACGAGTGGATACACGTTCCTTTTTTGTTGATGAATAGAAGAAATCTTTAAAAGACATCCTGGAGGGGGTAATCTCTTATTCACCTTTCTCCTGGGCTGGAGCCTATCAAGGTCGGTCAAGGGAAGAATGTCGCTGGGCGATGGAGGGATGAAGGTTTTTGGACAGAAGACTCCTTAGTTGCCTTCTACAGGAGGTTGGACACCCTAAGACAGCGTTGCAGTAAGGGTGGGGCGGATCGAGCCACGGTTCCAGACGCATTAAGCTGAGGTTTTTAAGAATTGTGATGTACCAAGAGAACCTAAACACGTAATTATATTCAGCAATCGATTTTGATTGATTCTTTAGTTTTGAAGCATAAAGTACTAACACCTACATCTATTAGTAACCTTGCGGAGTGTAAGAAACAGAAGCCAACAAGAAAAGGGAAGAAAATTGGCCCATGTTTGACAAATTTTCTTCAAAGATCAAAGATCAATTAAAGATCAATCAAAAACCAATCAAATATCAACCAAAGATCAATCAAAGTTCAATCAAACATCAATCAAAGACTAATTAAAGATCAATCAAAGATCAATCAAAGATCAATCAAAGATCAATCAAAGATCAATCAAAGATCAATCAAAGATCAATCAAAGATCAATCAAAGTTCAATCAAAGATCAGTCAAATATCAATCAAAGACTAATCAAAGATCAATCAAAAACCAATCAAATATCAACCAAAGATCAATCAAAAAACAATCAAACATCAATCAAAGACTAATCAAAGATCAATCAAAGATCAATCAAAGCTCAATCAAAGATCAATCAAAGATCAATCAAAGAACAATCAAATATTAACCAAAGTTTAATCAAAGCTCAATCAAAGATCAAAGAAAAGACAGTAACGCAAGCAACTCCTTTGCCTTTTCTTCTATTCCATTCAACAATCTCCCGCCATCTGTGAGACAAACTGGTAAACCTAGATCTTTAGACTTCAGTCGTTACCCCAGGACAAAGTTAAAGGCAGTACAAAAAAAAACTGAACAGAAAATTAAAAAAAAAAAAATTTAAAAAAAATCATTTCCACTAGAATTTGCTTCAAAATTTCAAAAACCATCAAAAATAAAACTGTTTTTAACATACCTCTAAAACAATCGACAGATTAGAGCTGGAAAGAAAATGACAACACTCAAAACTTAAATTACAGAAAAAAAAAATTACATTCGGTGATTAGAAAAATTGTAAAAAATTAATCTCTTCAGGAATTCGCTTCAAAATTTCTACAACCACCCAAAATGAACCTACTTTTAACATACCCCTAAAACAATTGACAGATTAGAGCTGCGAAGAAAATGACAACACTCAAAACTTAAATTACAGAAAAAAAATTACATTCGGCGATTAGAAAAATTGTAAAAAAATAATCTCTTCAGGAATTCGCTTCAAAAATTGAAAAACCACCCAAAATGAACCTACTTTTAACATACCCCTAAAACAATTGACAGATTAGAGCTGGAAAGAAAATGACAACACTCAAAACTTAAATTGTGAAAAAAATTACATTCGGCGATTATAAAAATTGTAAAAAATTAATCTCTTCTGGAATTCGCTTCAAAATTTCAAAAACCACCCAAAATGAACCTATTTTTAACTTTCCCCTAAAAAATTTGACAGATTAGAGCTGGGAAGAAAATGACAACATTCAAAACTTAAATTACAGAAAAAAAATTACATTCGGCGATTAGAAAAATTGTAAAAAATTAATCTCTTCGGGAATTCGCTTCAAAATTTCAAAAACCATCCAAAATAAACCTATTTTTAACATACCCCTAAAAAATTTGACAGATTAGAGCTGGGAAGAAAATGACAACACTCAAAACTTAAATTACAGAAAAAAAATTACATTCGGCGATAAGAAAAATTGTAAAAAATTAATCTCTTCTGGAATTCGCGTCAAAATTTGAAAAACCCCGCAAAATAAACCTATTTTTAACATACCCCTGAAAAATTTGACAGATTAGAGCTGGAAAGAAAATGACAACACTCAAAACTTAAATTACAAAAAAAATTACATTCGGCGATTATAAAAATTGTAAAAAATTAATCTCTTCTGGAATTCGCTTCAAAATTTGAAAAACCACCCAAAATGAACCTATTTTTAACATACCCCTAAAAAATTTGACAGATTAGAGCTGGGAAGAAAATAACAACACTCAAAACTTAAATTACAGAAAAAAAATAACATTCGCCGATTAGAAAAATTGTAAAAAATTAATCTCTTCAGGAATTCGCTTCAAAATTTCAAAAACCATCCAAAATGAACCCATTTTTAACATACCCCTTAAACAACCGACAGATTAGAGCTGGAAAGAAAATGACAACACTCAAAACTTAAATTACAGAAAAAAAATTACATTCGGCGATTAGAAAAATTGTAAAAAATTAATCTCTTCTGGAATTCGCTTCAAAATTTGAAAAACCACGCAAAATGAACCTACTTTTAACATACCCCTAAAACAATTGACAGATTAGAACTGGAAAGCAAATGACAACACTCAAAACTTAAATTACAGAAAAAAAATTACATTCGGCGATTAGAAAAATTGTAAAAAAATAATCTCTTCTGGAATTCGCTTCAAAATTTGAAAAACCACCCAAAATGAACCTATTTTTAACATACCCCTGAAAAATTTGACAGATTAGAGCTGGGAAGAAAATGACAACACTCAAAACTTAAATTACAGAAAAAAAATTACATTCGGCGATTAGAAAAATTGTAAAAAATTCATCTCTTCTGGAATTCGCTTCAAAATTTCAAAAACCACCCAAAATGAACCTATTTTTAACATACCCCTGAAAAATTTGACAGATTAGAGCTGGGAAGAAAATGACAACACTCAAAACTTAAATTACAGAAAAAAAATTACATTCGGCGATTAGAAAAATTGTAAAAAAATAATCTCTTCAGGAATTCGCTTAAAAATTTCAAAAACCACCCAAAATGAACCTATTTTTAACATACCCCTGAAAAATTTGACAGATTAGAGCTGGGAAGAAAATGACAACACTCAAAACTTAAATTACAGAAAAAAAAATTACATTCGGCGATTAGAAAAATTGTAAAAAATTAATCTCTTCTGGAATTCGCTTCAAAATTTCAAAAACCACCCAAAATGTACCTATTTCTAACATTCCCCTAAAAAATTTGACAGATTAGAGCTGGGAAGAAAATGACAACACTCAAAACTTAAATTACAGAAAAAAAATTACATTCGGCGATTAGAAAAATTGTAAAAAATTAATCACTTCTGGAATTCGCTTCAAAATTTCAAAAACCACCCAAAATGTACCTATTTTTAACATACCCCTAAAAAATTTGACAGATTAGAGCTGGAAAGAAAATGACAACACTCAAAACTTAAATTACAGAAAAAAAAATTACATTCGGCGATTAGAAAAATTGTAAAAAATTAATCTCTTCAGGAATTCGCTTCAAAATTTGAAAAACCACCCAAAATGTACCTATTTCTAACATTCCCCTAAAAATTTGACAGATTAGAGCTGGAAAGAAAATGACAACATTCAAAACTTAAATTACAGAAAAAAAAATTACATTCGGCGATTAGAAAAATTGTAAAAAATTAATCTCTTCTGGAATTTGCTTCAAAATTTCAAAAACCACCCAAAATGTACCTATTTCTAACATTCCCCTAAAAAATTTGACAGATTAGAGCTGGAAAGAAAATGACAACACTCAAAACTTAAATTACAGAAAAAAAAATTACATTCGGCGATTAGAAAAATTGTAAAAAATTAATCTCTTCTCGAATTTGCTTCAGAATTTCAAAAACCACCCAAAATGAACCTATTTTTAACATACCCCTAAAAATTTGACAGATTAGAGCTGGGAAGAAAATGACAACACTCAAAACTTAAATTACAGAAAAAAAATTACATTCGGCGATTAGAAAAATTGTAAAAAATTAATCTCTTCTGGAATTCGCTTCAAAATTTCAAAAACTACCCAAAATGAACCTATTTTTAACATACCCCTAAAAAATTTGACAGATTAGAGCTGGGAAGAAAATGACAACACTCAAAACTTAAATTACAGAAAAAAAATTATATTCGGCGATTAGAAAAATTGTAAAAAATTAATCTCTTCTGGAATTCGCTTCAAAATTTTAAAAACCACCCAAAATGAACCTATTTTTAACATACCCCTAAAAAATTTGACAGATTAGAGCTGGGAAGAAAATGACAACACTCAAAACTTAAATTACAGAAAAAAAATTACATTCGGCGATTAGAAAAATTGTAAAAAATTAATCTCTTCTGGAATTCGCTTCAAAATTTCAAAAACCATCCAAAATGAACCCATTTTTAACATACCCTTAAAACAATCGACAAATTAGAGCTGGAAAGAAAATGACAACACTTAAAACTTAAATTACAGAAAAAAAATACATTCGGCAATTAGAAAAATTGTAAAAAATTAATCTCTTCTCGAATTTGCTTTAAAATTTTCAAATCCTTCCAAAATAATTCAGTTTTTGACATCCTTTTAAAAAAATTGATAAATCGCAGCTGGAAACACTTAAAACAAGAACGCAAGAAATGAAAAAAATTGCATTCGGTGTTTAGAAAAATTGTAAAAAATTAATCTCTTCTCGAATTTGCTTAAAAATTTCAAAATCCATCCAAAATGAACCAATTTTTGACATCCTTTTAAAAAAATTGACATATCACAACTGGAAACAAAATAGCAACTCTCAAAACTTGAACGCAAGGAATGAAAAAATTGCACTCGGCGTTTGGAAAAATTGTAAAAAATTAATCTCTTCTCGAATTTGCTTCAAAATTTCAAAATCCTTCCAAAATGAACCAATTTTTGACATCCTTTTAAAAAAATTGACATATCACAGCTGGAAACAAAATAGCAACACTCAAAACTTGAACGCAAGGAATGAGAAGATTGCATTCGGCGTTTAGAAAAATTGTAAAAAATTAATCTCTTCTCGAATTTGCTTCAAAATTTCAAAATCCTTCCAAAATGAACCAATTTTTGACATCCTTTTTAAAAAATTGATATACCACAGCTGGAAACAAAATGGCAACACTCAAAACTTGAACGCAAGGAATGAAAAAATTGCATTCGGCGTTTAGAAAAATTGTAAAAAAATAATCTCTTCTCGAATTTGCTTCAAAATTTCAAAATCCTTCCAAAATGAACCAATTTTTGACATCCTTTTTAAAAAATTGATATACCACAGCTGGAAACAAAATGGCAACACTCAAAACTTGAACGCAAGGAATGAAAAAATTGCATTCGGCGTTTAGAAAAATTGTAAAAAAATCATCTCTTCTCAAATTTGTTTCAAAATTTCAAAATCCTTCCAGAATGAACCAATTTTTGACATGCTTTTAAAAAAAATAGCAACACTTAAAACAAGAACGCAAGGAATGAAAAAATTGAGTTCGGTGTTTAGAAAAATTGTAAAAAATTCATCGCTTCTCGAATTTGCTTCAAAATTTCAAAATCCATCCAGGATGAACCAATTTTTGACATCAATTTAAAAAAAATTGACATATCACAGCTGGAAAGAAAATAGCAACACTCAAAACTTGAACGCAAGGAATGAAAAAATTGCGTTTGGTGTTTAGAAAAATTGTAAAAAATTCATCTCTTCTGGAATTGGTGTCAAAATTTCAAAATGCATCCAGAATGAATCAATTTTTGACATCCTTTTCAAAATTTCAAAATCCATCCAAAATGAACCAATTTTTGATATCTTTAAAAAAAAGTTGATATGTCACAAAAAAACTATTTCTGGATGAATTTTGAAATTTTTTGAAATTCCAGAAGAGATGAATAACAGCCAGAAGATTTGTTTTGAAAAATCCTACCATTTCTCCTGTTACACAATTATAAGTTTTTCTGTATGCATTTCGTTTCATCGAGTCGAGTGGAGTCGATTCGGAGCAAAAAAAAAAACATAAAAAATAATAAAAGAGTAGACGCCGACATTTACAAAGGCAGCGAACAGCCAGTAAGCAAGCGAGTATACATATAGATATATACTGGCGTGGAGTCGGAGCGTAGGATCGATATAGCAAACCGGATTAAATAATTCAAGCGTGATATGTTTGCCTACATTATTAAAACGCCCCAAACATGTAATAGTTACACTTGCTGCCGAATACTAAAGCCGATGATCCAATTATCATTAATTGAACGACTATCACTCACCTTTTCACGATGAATAATTATCGTGTGTGTGTGTATATTTAAATCCGTTCACAATCACATTGGAGTAATGGAAAGTTTTTTTTATAATTTTGCAGATTGGAAATGTTGGGGTGATTTAATAAGTGGTGCACTTATTATTGAGAATTGTTTATGATTGCCACGAACGTGAATCCCGGCGATGAGTGCGAAACACGAGTTGCATTTCCGAAAATTGGGATTCGGGCGTGCGAAACACGAGTTGCATTTCTGAAAATTGGGATTCACGACAAAGTGGGGGTGTTTGTTTCGAGAGTGGTATCAAAAATGTTTTTAACTTTTACGCTAGGGACGGTTAGCAATACGATTGTGATAAAATATTTGCTTCGTATGTCCGAAAAAAAAAATTGTACATCTCGTATTTTGTATTTTAAGCGTGAAATGGGGATGTTTCGAGTGAGGTTAAAACACGTTTTTAACTTTTATGTTAGGTACGTCCTTTAGCAATGCGATTATGATGAACTTGATCCACTTTTTTCCATTTTTTTCCACTTGTTTCCAGAAGTAGACAAATCTTTGTTTGAAAAAAGAGCGCCTTTACAATCCGTGCGCCGCACATTTTCAACACAGCGCCTCTGATGACCGCATTACGTCACAATTGTACGATTTCAAAATTTGTATAAGAATAAAGAAATTTCCATACGTCAAAAAAATTCGTGGCGCGCTCGAAAATACGTTATTGTTGTTGCATCATGACGGGCGGATAATTTCTATTCCCTTTTTGGCGCGGCGTTTCGTAACCATCTTCGCATGACAATTCAAAAACGTATTTATCACTCCGCACGGATCGCAGATTGATTTTAAAAACGGATTTATCACGGCTCGTTAGCCTCTGTTAGTAAATAAAGCGATATTAACGACCCGGTTTTTGATTGATTTTTTATGTTTGGAAGAAGAAAAAAAAAAAATAGAATAAATGTTATTCAGTTTTAAGACGGCGAGTTGGATACACGGAAAGGCAATTTACGAAACTGAACGCGGAGCCCGCTTTGTTGTCGTATGTATACATAAGTGTATTAAATGGCCCTTATGTACTGATCGTTCGGAGGGTGCATAATAATTTCCATAATTCATACATTTATCCCCCCGATATTCCATCTCCGATTCATTTCCAAAATCCACTCTTGCACATTAACTCAATTGATCTTTAAATTACCAGAGGCTCGAAAATAATATTTCATTGTTACACACATGAATACCTTCAAGTCACGTAAAATGGTATTATTTTTTTAACCTGTATCCCTCAATTTAGTATTTTTTTTACTTTTTCCGTCACGTAGTACGAGAAAGGATTGTGATTGTGATTTTTTTTCAAATTTTTTTTTGAAAAAATATCCGTTTTGGGCTCCCTAGATACCACTTCAATAATTTCTGGAAAAAAATGGTGATGTGGCCATCCTGTTACTTTCTCCAACTTGATGGTACCATAGCCATTTTATTTACGTTTTCATGGTTTATTTTCAATTTAAATCATATTTCTGGAAAAAGTGCATTTTCGGTTTTCAAAATGTGTATTTAAACGCTGCCTATTTTGTCACTGCAAAATTTGGATAATTTTATTTCGACGATTCTAAAGATATTTTATTTAGGATGTATCTGTCAATAAAAGTGTGGAACTTACAGCACGATTTCTGGAAAAAGTCTTAAAAATTTGTCTTTAAGCGCTGTCATTTTTGTCACAGAAAAGTTCGGATAATTTTCTTTAGACAATTCTAAAGATACATTATTTAAGATACATCTATTAAAATTTTAAGCATTTGCCGACAAAATTGTGGAATTTAAAGAGCGATTTCTGGAAAAAGTGCAATTTCTGTCTTCAAAATTTGTCGTCCAGATTTGTTAGAGCAAAATTCATATAATCTTCTTTGAACAGTTTTAAAGCATATGTTATTTAGGATATATCTGTCAAAATTTCAAACATCTGTCAACAAAA